>VSMD01058713.1:0-107446 GCA_008750895.1 Mirza zaza | reverse complement strand
GGTGGAATTGCTTTCACCCCTTTCTCAGTGATGAAACCCAGAAACTGACACGAGAGTAGCTTTCACGTTCCTATTGTGCAGGATGGGGACGGACAGCTCTCCCTTCTTGGATGTGGATTCCTCCTGCACCCCCACGGCACAGTCACATTCCTCAAATGCAAATGTGACCAGGGGACCCCTGGATTAAATCCTTCCTGCTCTCCTCCTGCCACAGACAGTGAGATCCACCCCTTGGGGACTGTCCGCTCAGTGCCACACTGCAGACCCAGCCCCAGGGGAAGAAGGCCTCTCCACGCCCATATGCAGCAGGTCCCTGACCCCGCCGCACCTCTGGGGGACCCCATATCTGCTCACTCGCCAGCCCCCAATACAGGACATCCAGCATCCAGGCCCATCAGGGACTCCAGACAGGCCCAGATACTTGGAGGTCATTTAATGTGTGATGCACATTAGCATGGTAAAGGCTCTGAGAAGTCCTGCAGTAGAGTAATACATTTAATTTTGTTTAACCAGGTGCTTTCCATGCTTAACTAACCCTTGACCACTTTGCTACAGAACACTGGGCGGCCATGTGCCAGAGGCATCACAGCCACACCCAGCCCCTCTAAAGGATGGAGACAGTGTCTGATTCAGCTCTGGGGCCACAGAACTTAGCACGGGACCTAGAAAAGAGTGTGTAGATGCATAAATGGACAAATTAATGAAATCATGCCATTTTTAGCCCAGGCCAAACCTGGGCGTTACGATTGCATGTCAAACACTCTTTTTCAGGGCAACTAAGTCTGTGGCCAGGGCACCGCTTTGTTAAGACTGAATCTTCTCTTTTCCCAGCGTTTATACCAGTTACAAACTGGCAGGCCTTGAACCAGATCTGTCTAACATATGTGTTTTCTTTGGCCAGCACAGGGTTTTGTTGTGTTTTTTTTTATTGTTTTTTTTAATGCCATTAGGTAGGGCCTGAGCTCTGCAGTGCAGCCAGGCCCCGCTCTCCCTACCCCACCCCAGCCTCTGCCCACATTCGTGTCACCTGCTTAGCTTCCCAGGCCTTTGAGTTTGGCATCCTGGGTTTAAATCTCCCCAGGAAGTTGCTTTTTCAATCTTCCCATGAACACCGTGAATTTATTTTGAAATTGATTTGCCCAGATGAGAAATCATGCAGATCTTTAAACCTTAGATCATTTGCAATGAAATATTTATACAGCCAAATGGGGCACGGGCCCTAGTACACTTAGGCGACTCCCTGAGCCAGTACTGATGAGGAGCTAGGGATGATCTCCTCCTTACCAGTGTCTTCCCAAAGATTCTCAAGCTTTGATGGGCCTCTGCATTCCCAGAGGGCTTGTGGAAACGCGCACTGCTGGGCTCCACCCCCAGAGCTTCCGAGTCAGTCGGGCTGCGTGGGCCGGAGACTCTGCATTCCCGACCAGTTTCTAGGCGCTGCTGTCGCTGATGGCCCAGCGCCCACACTCTGAGACCTGCCGCTCTGCCGTTTACAAAGCTCTTTCCCAACTGGCACCTTATTCGACCCCAGGGACCAACCTAGGAGGTAAGCGGGGCAGGTGTGACTATTGGCAGGTCACAACGGAGGACAGGCCAACTCAGAGAAGTTAACTGATGACCTAGGGTCACACAGCTTGACATGAATTGGGTCTTTTAGTGCCAAGTCCAGCTGCCTGCAGACAAGGATGTGGTTGAGAGAAGCTGTCCGACATCCTTCTGCTCAGGACAAGGGGACAGGGCCTGTGAACGACACAGCGAGCATTGGAGAAGTCACTTTCTGCGGGAGAGACCTCTGCCTCCAAGGCGGGAGCTGGCGGCCTCTCCCTGTCCCTCTCTGCTCCGGAACTCCACACTGTGGCTCTGTGTGGATGGGAAGGGAGAGGGTCCCTGATTTTTGCCGCACAGGGGGCCCAGGCCAGGCAGGAGGGGAGCAGAGCTGCCCGCTCCCCAGAGCCAAGACCCCCTCACGGAGCTGTCTACGCAGCCGCAGCCTCGGAGTGAGAGACGGGCCCAGACTGGAGCTCTGGGGGGGAGACGGGGGAGCGCAGAGCATATGGAGCGAGAGTGACAGAATTTGGCAGTGCGGCCTCCCCAGATGGGCCTGCTTATGTCCAGACACAATCCAGGGCCAAGGACTGAATCATCTCTCTAGCAATTTCTTGTTTCCAAACACGTCTTTTGAAGAATGTGGGGACGCTGGGTGCAGCTTTCAGAAACCCTTGCTGGGAAAGTCGCTTTTGCAAGGGGGTGGGCGGGGAAGGGCCTGAAATGCCCACCTGATAGAAGTCACTGGATAAAGGGAGGGGGCCTGGGGGTCAGGGCAGCATTTGGGGCGTCCTTATCAAGTGTGTTGGGTGTGTTTTCTTGGGTGATTCTCATGACCCTATAAAGGAGTTGGCACCACCAGCCAGCCCATTCAACAGGAGGGAAGACTGAGAGTACAGAGGAGTGTGACTTGCTCAAGGTCTCCCTGCTGGTGGGGGCAGAGTTGTGAGTGGAGACGAGGGAATGGGGTGTTCACACTCATCCAAAGACCCCCATCTTCCCTTACCCTGAGAGCTAAGAGTCTCTTAGGTGGTCCTTGTGCCCCAGCCCCCTGGCACGGCCTTCCAGTAAGTCACTGGGTCCTTGCTAGGGCTCCCTAGGGTCTGTCTTCAGGATAAAGTCTGGGCGGCTTTGTCTGGCATTCGAGACCCTGCAAGGCCAGGCTCTAGCCTGCCTTTCCGGCCTGGTGCACAGCCCCCGGCTTGGGTCCCACCCCCATCAGTGCTGCCTGGCCACAGCCTCAGGTGGGTGCCCAGCAACACCTCCCTGCTGCTTTTCTACTTTCTGTGATCTTTCCTTGTGCCCATCCGGGTCTTTTCTCTCATCGAATATCCGGTCTTCAAGGACAATGACCCCCCCTTCCCTCGCCTCTCCTCCCTGCCCCATCATGAGCATCCTCTACACATGAGCACCACCTGTGACGTGCCAGAGGTCACAGGGGGTGGCTATTGGCCCCATTACGGACTGAGGCCAGAGAAGGGAAGGCACCTTCCTGAGCTCTCTCGAAGCTGCAGAGACTGAAGCCCAGGTTTGCAGACTCCAGGTCCAGTGCTCCTTCCACCGAGCCCAATTTGGGGAAGTTGAGTTTATTGGCTTGAGGACAAGCCACCCAGCCACACAGAGATGGTGCCCATGTGCCTTGGGTTGCCCTTGGGGAAGAAGGGGACTGTATTCATTTCCTGTTGCTGCAGGAACAAATTTCCACAGACATAGCTGCTTAAATAAGACAAATTCCTTATCTTAAAGCTCCATAGAAGTCCAACAATGGGCCTCAGTGGGCCAAAGCCAAGGTGCTGGCCGGGCTGCATGCCTTTCTGGAGGCTCTGGAGGAGACTCCGCTTCTTGCCTTTCCCAGCTCCCAGGGCCACGTGTGTGTCCTGGCTCGTGGCCCCTTCGTCCCTCTGCAGAGGCAGCAGCAGTGGGGCAGGTCCTTCTCATGTGGCGGTGCTCTGACCTCCTCTGCTGCTTTCCTCTTCCACGTTTCAAGGACGCTTGTGATTATACTGGGCCCGCCCCTATACTCCAGATAATCTCTTTCTGAAAGATCAGCTGCTGAGCAACCTTAATTTCATCTGCAATCTTAATTCCCCTTTGCCATGTAACCTGACACGTTCACAGGTTCTGGAAATCAGGACACAGACACCTTTTGGGGGCACCCTTTGCTTACCATAGAGAGAGAGCAAATTCCTGCCCATAGAGCCCATCAGTGGGGTCACTTGGCAGAGATGTGACTCGGGCCTGGGCCAGAAGTGCTGGGGCTTCAGCACCCTCTGTGCAGGGACACAGTCCGGAAGGGCCTTGGAGAGCAAGGTCAGACCGTGGGGAGCAGACACAAAGCATGGTGGCTTCTGACAGTCTAGCCCAGGGGTCCTCAAACTTTTTAAACAGGGGGCCAGTTCACTGTCCCTCAGACCGTTGGAGGGCCGTTGGAGAGTGTGGCGCACATTCCACACATGCGCACTGTGGGCCCGGGACGAGTCGGCTGCTAAGCAGGACAGGCAGCGGCGGCAAAAACACCCGGCGGGCCAGATAAATGTCCTTGGTGGGCCGAGATTCCCAGGGCAGGATCACTGTGCCCTCTGCCCCCAGCTTCCCCAGAGAGGCACACTCGGCTAAGATCAGCTGGTGGTTCAGAGCGCTTGGGGACGTCGAGGCTCTTGCCACCCCCCCCCACCAGCAGGGCCGGGTCGGCACTCAGTGCCCATCCCTTCGTCCTGTCCAGAACCGCCACAACAGTAACAATAGGAATTGAGAGGAGGCCGGGCGCGGTGGCTCACGCCTGTAATCCTAGCACTCTGGGAGGCCGAGGCGGGAGGGTCGTTTGAGCTCAGGAGTTTGAGACCAGCCTGAGCAAGAATGAGACTGTGTCTCTACTAAAAATAGAAAAATTAGCCGGGCATCCTGGTACATGCCTGTAGTCCCAGCTTCTCGAGAAGTTGAGGCAGGAGGGTTGCAGTGAGCTATCATGATTCCACTGCACTCTACCAAGAGTGGCAGAGTGAGCCTCTGTCTCCAAAAAATAAAAAGGGTCATGTTTTTTTTTTGAGTGCCTACTATGTGCCAAGCGTGTGGTAGGTGATTTACCTGAATTTTCCTCTAGTCCTCCCAAGAACCCCATTTTACAGATGAGGAAACTGAGGACTGAGAGGTCGACTGACTTATGCAAGGCCACCCAGCCTGTAAGCTGAGTCAAGGTGAGAACCGTATTCTCCTCAACCCCTCACTGAGACGATCGCAGTCACAAGAAGGCACCCTATGATCTCACGCACATGTTTTGTCGTTTACAGAGCTCTTTCCCAGCTGCCTTTGTCTCGTACCCTTGCCCAGTTCCTTGGGCTGAGTATTATTAGCCCTTTTATTCTGATGAGAGCACTGAGATTCAGAGCAAGGAATCACCTGGCTCAAATCAGCAGGGGCATGAGTTATCTATCGCTGTGTAACAAATCGCCCCAACGCATGTCAGCTTAGAACAGCACACATTTATGATCTCCTGTGTCTGTGGTCAGGAATCTGGTGCGTGCGACTTAGCCGTGTGTCCTGTGTCATGGTCCCTTGTGACGCCACAACGGAGGTGTCAGCCCAGGGTGTGTGGTCTCATCTGAAGGCTTGCTCGGGGAGGGATCTCATTCACGTGATTGTTTGCAAGAGTCGATTCTCGGTGTGTAGCTGGCCTGAGGGCTCAGCTCCTTGCTGACTGTTGACCAGTCCAGACCTCCCCTCAGTTCCTTGTCACGTGGGCCTCTCAACATGGCAGCTTTAGCCAAGTATGCAAGCCTAGAAGGCAGAGAGAGAGAGAAAGAAGTAACAGTCTTGTGTAGCCCAAGCATGGAAGTGGCACCCGTCTTGTTTGTTGTGTTCTATCCATTAGAAATGAGTCACTAGGGTCATCCCTGACTCCCACTCCGGGAAAGGGAATTACACAAGGGCGTGATTACTAGCAGGTGGGGGTTGCTGGAGACCATCTTAGAGTCTGCCGACTACAGCAGGGGGCTGGGCTGGAGCCTGGTGTGCACAGCTCTGAGCCCGGCCCCTTCCTCCTGGGCCCGGAATGGGCTGGCCGGTGGACTCATGTAGCAGGTGTCGATCTTCCCCTTACCCTTCCTCGGGGAAGGCTCTCAGGAAGGGGCCCGCTTTAATTACACTGCCGCCCCAGGGAAGCCTGCACTGCCCGTGCTCTTCTCAGATAGTTGTGTTCCCCCTTACTGTCTTTAAATCAAAGCTTCTCTCTGTTCAAGGGCTCCCAGCCCCAGACAGGAAGAGGATTTATGAGTGGGTGATCCGGAAATGTAATATAGAGGAGTCAGGACCCAGACGGTCATGTGAACTGAGAGGGCCCAGTGAGGCAGGCGGCAGGGCTCGGTGACCTCTCGGCCCAGCTGCCGTCCCAGCCTCTGCATTATGAAAACCCTCCATCATCCTGCACTTCCGCCGGGCCCCCTCTGTCCCTCCCTGCCGCCTGCACTGCCGCCCAGGTCACCTGCATCTGCCCAAACCTGCCTTTCCAGAACTGCCCCCACCATCCCCCCTCCCCTGCCGCCCCTTCTCCCCTGCCCAAGCCCTCCTGGGCTCCAGTCTCCATGGAGAGACTCCCACCTCCTGCCTTCGCTCTGGCTGTTTCCCCTCCTAGAATTGTCCTTTTCCCTGTGTCCCTGTGATCGAACCTCCTGGAGGACTCCTTCCTGATCTGTCACTCTGACCCTCTCTCATGGCTCTGAGCACTGTGGGCCTTACGTCCGTGCCATCCTCTCCCCATTAGAAGGAGACTCTTTAGGGATAGGGGCAGGGGCTCGAAGCAACATGGCTCTGCCACCACCTGGCACGCGGGAGGTGATCATTGCTGTTGGAGTGACAGAAGAATGGCCCCGGTCAGAATCCCCTTGCATTGGAAAGAGGAATAGCGCCCTCCTTCCCCGTTCCACGTGGGGGTTAGTGGCCACGCACCCCCCACGCCCCCTGCACTGCCTCCTCCTCTCTTCCCCGAGACACCCCTCCTGTGTCAGGCCCTGTGGCTGCCTGGGTACAGCACCCAGCCCTGCCACATACAATAAGCGTGGAGGCAGCGGGTAAAAGAGAAGCCAACAGCATCTTGCCCAGAGCAAAGCCACCTTCCCAGACTCGTACATGGTGCCACAGATGCCTGAAGGGACACAGACATTCCTGCTCAGAAAAATGCCACTCCATCCTCTCCCACTTCCCCCGACCCAGTTCACCTCCAAGGGCCAGCCTGGGTGGCTGAGGATACCTCTGCTAGAACACTCTTCCTCCTCATCTCTGCCCATCTCACCCACCATCCTTCCAGGACAGCCCAAAGGCCACCTCCTCCATGAAGCCCTCTCTGACCACTTTCCAGAAGGCAGTGAACTCTCCGTCCTCTGAGTGCCCCCTACCCACACAAAAGGTTTCTGTGTCTTGCCACCCCTCACCCCAGTTGTGAGCTCCCTGGGTGCAAGGACCAACCTCATTTCCCCTTCTTCCACCCCCTGCTGCTGCCTTGTCTATGGAGACAAAGACAAAGGCTTCCCTTGGGGGAGGGGAGCTCAGACCTACAGAGAGAAAAGCGCCCAGAAGGCTGCGCTCCTGGGGAGGGGCTCTCACCAGAAGGCCCCCGCTGGGCCCAAGCCAGGGAGTGTCTGCGGGAGCCCAGGGGTGTGTGTGTGAGTGTGGGGGCTTGGCAGCTGCCCGGAGGGATGGTTTATGATCCATTCTTGTTCTTGTTCCCTGATGTCTTTGTGTTTAGAATCCTCTGCTGCTCCTCACCAGGCCAGGAGGGGGTGGGGACAGCTCAGAGAAGGGGCTAAGGGCCTTGGGAGGAGCAGCTCCCTCCTTTAAGGGGAGGCCCAGGGAAGGGCAGGCAGCTCCAGAAGGACCCTCTTGTCATGGTGCGTCCCCAGCCGGGTGTGGGGCTGGCCCTGCGGCTGCCTCAGTCTTCCCCTCCATCCTCTCCCTGGGGACCTGGATGGTGCCTTCTCTCCAGACAACCCCCAGGAGTCTGCCCAACCCCACCTCCTGCCACCCCCACCCTGTTCTCGACAAGGGTGCCACCAGGGCAGTGCTCAAAGCCTTGCCCCCTTTGTCCGGCACCCCAGCCATCCACTCGTCCAAGCCAGTCCTTTCCAACTCTCTCCCTTTGTCCCCACTCTCCCTGACCCGGAAGAGTTTAGCACACACTCAATCCAGCATGGAGGGACAGCCCAGGTTCCACTGCCACCTGTGACCCTTACCAGCGGTGTCCTCACAGGTCCCTCCACCACTCAGAGCCTCCTCACCTAAAATAGATGTGATGCTCCTTCTCTCCTGGGTGGTGAAGCAGGGACTGGGGAGGGCACAGAGCAAGCCCAGGCACACGGATGTGTCCCAGAGAAGGAGCCCATGTCAGGAGTGCCCCGTCCTCCTTGTTAAACGTCACGGCCACAAGGCTTGTACCCTACGGGCCTGTCCTTGTGGTGACCCACCTTTCCAATCCATCCCTCTCTACCCACCCCCTGAAATGTGGGTGACCCCTCCCCTCTGCCCTCCCCTCCTCGTGCAATCCCAGCCTGCCCTGGGCTTTTATAGCCTCGGGCCTCCTTTGGCCCTGAGCCTGCACCTCCAACCCGGTCTCCCTGGGGCTCCCGAGGCCCCTCTCGGCCCTCTCTCAGGCCCCCCAACTCAACAGTCCCAACAGCAGGGTAGGGGGTGCACAGCACATTCCAAAAGGTCACAAACGTGTGATTCCATTTATGTAACAGTTTTGAAATGATAAACTTTAGAGACAGAGGACACATTCGTGACTGCTGGGGCGGGTGCTGGGATGGAGGCAGGTGTGGTTATGAAAGGGCATATTAGCTCCCAACGGCTTCTGTGATAAATCGCCACCAACGTGGTGGCGCAAAGCAACACAGACACACTCTCTCGCAGCTCTGGGGGCAGAAGTGCAAGCCCAGTTTCGCGGGGCCGAAGTCAAGGCGTGGCCGGGGCTGCGGTCCTGCCGAAGGCTCCGGTGGGACATGTTTCTTGTGTTTTCCAGCTCTGGGGGGCCACCTGCCACCTTTGACCTGGGCCCTTCCTTGCGTCACTCCGGGCTCTTACATCCACCGTCACGTTTCCGACTTCCTTCTTTGGCCGTCTTGGCTTCCTCCGACGAGGACCCGTGTGATGGCATTTAGAGCCCACCTGGATAACCCGGCCTAGCTCCCCGTCTCAAAACCCTTAAGTAAGCACACCTGCAAAGTCCCCGTTGCCACAAAAGGCCTCCCAGATTCCGGGAACTAGGACGCGGACATGTTGGGGGATGGTGGTGGTGGCATTTTTTAGCTCACCACAGAGGACAACGCCAGGGGTCCTTGGGAGGTTGGAACTGCTCAGTGTCTTCACCGAGGTGTTGGATACACAGACCTACCCAGGTGATGTAATTGTATAAAACTGCACACACACACACACACACACAATTGAGTACAAGTAAAACTGGTGAAGTCTGGATAAGATCAGTGGCTTGTATCAATGTCAATATTCTGGTTGTGATATTGCACCTAGCTCTGCAAAATGTCACCCTTGGGGAAAAACAGGTGCATGACAAAGTGCATGACAGTCCTCTCCACATTGTTTCTTACAACTGCAGGTGCATCTATAGGTATCTCAAAAAAGTTTCAATTATTAAAAAGGTGTAGGCTGAAGGCGTGGCAGAAGCCACTTTGGTTATCTCCCCTCAGTGCCCCTTCCTTGGAATCTCCGGGTCCTGCCCATAAGGGTAGGCTCTTGGTCCCCATATGTTAGGAAGTGAGCTTGCCTCCTGGGCTCCGGGTGATGCGCCAAGAGTAGGCACCTGCCCCAAGCCAAGCCCATTGGACCCATCCTCCGATCTTTGGTGATTGAGAATTGGGACACCAGAGAGAACCACTCTGTGGATGGCTGGACTTGTTACATATAAACACGACACTTGGGTGTCCATGTTCTATCATGTAGAGGGACAAACAGGAGATGCTCATTGCAGAGAGGGGATCAGCACTCCTGTGCGGAGGAGCAGACAGAGCTGCAGAGGGAGCCTGGGTTCAATCAGCTTTCCACTTCCTGCGTTTAGTCCTGGTGTGGCCCAAACTAGCTCTTGGATTCATAAGATTCCTTGTGTCCTTGTACCAATTCCCTCCCTGCCACTCCCCAGCCTCTAGCTCACCAAAGAGGAGTTCTATTATTTACAGCAGGGATTCTGAGCCCAAGGCCTGCCCCCAGCCCCAGGCGCTATGGGGAGGTTTATGTGCCTCTCCTCCAGGGTCAGCTCAGGGGGTACAAAGGGCCCTTTTTTGTCTTGGACTTGGACCATACTCTTGTCCCTGACCCTAGCTGGGCAGCAGGTGTCAGTCTGTACCATGCAGGAGAGGACCCCAGAGCAGCTCTGCCACTCCTTGCGACTGTCCCATACCATGCACACAGCAGGGCTTGACAAAGGTTGGTAGGACAGTGCGGAGGCCATCCTGAGAACCCTTCGTCTGTGGCAGAGGACAGTCTGGGCAGAGTGAGTATGCCCCACACTGTCTCGTCTTAGAGAAAATGAGAATGAGAAGAGCCCAAGTCAGCTCCCCCAGGCAACCAGGAAACAATTTTCAAGAAGGAATTCAACAAGCAATGCCAACGAGATCATAATGACCATATTTATGGGAGAACGTGGAGGCTCGAGTGCGGGTTTTCATTATCGTGTGTACAAATGTGATGGCTCCGTGCAGCCGGTCTCCCGCTCCAGGCGGCAGCTGTTGGCTGGTGCATGGTAATTTGATGTAAATTGCCCCCAAATATGGTAATTCCCTCCTCTGCCAGGGGAGTTTGAAGTCACAAACCTGGAGATGTTGGCAGCAGATGTTTTCTTACTGCTCTGCGGGCTGCTGATATTGTGGAAGAGGGCAAGAGACCTGGAGACAATGCTCACCTGCACCACCTCCGGCGTGCCTACTGCCAGACCTGCGATGAGCAACTCACTCCTCTGGGCCTCAGTTTCCACATCTGTAAAGTAGGCACAATGTCCTGCCAGGGCTGCTTGGAGGAACAGAAACGATACACCCAGAGCACTCAGTATGATTCTTGCATTGATAGTATTCTTTTGGACCTCACAGGTGCCGGTTGTGGCCTTTGGGCCATCGGTGCCCAAGGTTGTCCCCTGGTTCTCAATGATGGGCTCCATGGGCAGAAAACAAGAACAACATGATTAAAGTAAAAGTGAAAGTGCTGGGAGGGAAATATCTACCCAAGGACAGACTAAGGTTTAATATCTTTACAATCCAAGAGCTCATCAGAATTTGTAAGGAAAACATCAATACCCCAATATGTAAATGAGCAAAGGGTTCAAACGGACAATTCACACTAGAGGAAGACAAATAGAATCCGACTCAAATGAAGGTGTCCTTTCATCCTCTTTTGCTTTTCTTTCCTTCTTTCATCCTTGGCGAACGACATCAAATTAAAACAACCTTGAGATGGTTTTATTCCCACAAAATAAGAAAAATATGAAAAGGGGAATATCTGATCCAGGTGAAGTTTCCGGTGGAAGTGACATGCTCCGCTAGGGAGGAGAGAGCTACCCGGCGTGGACATCCCAAAGGCAATCTAACAATATGTACCCAAAGTCAAATCAAGATAAATGATCCAAGCATCTCACTAATGTGAATTTCTCCCGAGGAAATGATTCAATAGGAGGAAAGCACCAAATGAACAAAGATGCCGTGAAATCACGTGAGAAGCAGGGTAAGCCTGCGTCAGGGACGGCGGAACAAGCCGTGATGCCACGGCACGGAATCCTCGGCACCGCGCACTGAGTTATGTTTTGAAGAGTGGGCGTACCATGTGCAATAGTGTTTATGGTGTATTTTTAATTAAGAAAAGCGAACAAAAGGCATTTATTTATAGCATGAGGGAAACTACATGCATATGTGCCCATGTGACACAAATAGTGCTTCAGCGCAAAAGATGAGACGATGAGAGAGGCGGGGTGTTCAGCTCAAAGGGAGATTTGGGGAGTCAAGAGATTTCTGTCTCTCGGTCCCCAAAGGTCATTCCAGAGCAGCAGCAGTGGCAGACAGGTTTTGACAGGTCCTGAAAAGTAGGCCTAGGATGTGAGGGGCGACTTGGGGGGGCAGATGGCAGCTCAGCTCAGCTCAGAGCCTTCTTGTAGTCGGTGACGTAGGCTGGCTCCTGAGGTAGTGAGCTCCCAGGGGCTGGAGGAATGCAAGCAGAGGCTGGAGCAGAGTCAAGCATGGTTGGGCAGCTGGACCGATGTCACCTAGGATATTTCAATGGTATGACTCATACCTGCCCAGCTGGCCAAATACCCCTAGAAGAGAAACAGAGCGAACCCATTTGTTCATGGAACATGGGGAAGGAAAGACAAGAGAAGGAAGGGGAGGGCGGGAGGAAGAAGAGGCGAGGCCTGTCACATGCTAAGCAGGAATCTAATCCCTTTGTAAACACTGTCAGGAATTTGTCTTCCTAATTGAAAAACCCATGCGGGCTGCTTAATCCAGTCCATGGTAATGAGACCAAAACACATTAAAGCACATATTGACTCCAGGCCTCGCAGAGCCAGGGCTGAGGATACCAGGGGGACTGTATTGACGACACTGAGGCTGGGGTCAGTCTCGGCCCCACGGACACCATCCTGCTGCTCACTCGCTTGACGCGTCCCACGGAGAGACCCAGACACATACCCACGGGTGACTGGACTGTCACAGGAGAAATGCCACATCCAGGATTGGGATAATCATCCCCCTTAAATGGAAGAAGAAAGTGGCCTTAAACATAAAGGCCTAGATAAAAACATTCACTTGAGAATAGCAAAGTACAAATCTGTTTATGGGACTTTTTTTTTTTTTGCCTGTTTGATGACTTCAAAGAAATCATTACCAAGCCAAAGATCGCCCTTCTGGGAAGCTGGGGGCAAAGTTACGCTCAACCAATTCACATCTCCTGCTTGTGACACTTAACCCCTGCTGCAAAAGGTTAGTGCTCTTGTCCTCAGCCTCGCTCTCAGTAACAAGTCCCTCATCGTATATTCAATTAATTAGCGAGGCGATGAAGTGCGTGGCTGTGGGCCTGGACCTTAGAGCCACACAGACCTTGTTCCCGCCTCGCCATCCCTCACCTGGGCCTCATCTCAACCATGCAGCAGTTTCCTGCCCCAGTTTCCCCCTCCCCAATCCATCCTCCACACGCGCTACCAGAATGTTCTTTCTGATGTACAGCTCTGACTGTGTCTTGCTCTTACTCAAAGACCTTCCGTGTTCCTCTGCACCTACTGTATAACACTTAAAATCATGTGTGTTTTTTCTGGCATCAGCTCCAGTCACCACACCCCAAATTCCCACCACCGTGACATGCCCTGACCGTCCAGCCATTGACTGAGCAGGAGAAAGTGACTTGACTCACAGTGCTAGACACAAACCACCTCTGAGCGCCAGGCCAGTGCACTTTGCATCTGGAACAACACACAGTCATCTGGTTTGAAGGCTTTTAACAAATATAATATTAGCCCCACTGCATTGCACAGAACTTCTCAGTTCACAAACCTTTTTATGTAAATTATCTCATGTAGCCCCTACCCC
Organism: Mirza zaza; assembly: GCA_008750895.1. NCBI lineage: Eukaryota > Metazoa > Chordata > Mammalia > Primates > Cheirogaleidae > Mirza > Mirza zaza. The sequence continues at coordinate 94,340 of VSMD01058713.1, read as the reverse complement.
AGCTCTGGGAGGTGGACATTGTTCTGCCTGCTCCACCAGTGCTCAGGGGGAAAGGGACTCCTCCAGGGTCCCTCAGAGGCTGGAGGTGGAGCTGGAACCTGAAGACAGGGGCCCAACCGAACTGAGTACTCCTTGCAGTCTGAACCAACATCTCCCAGCAGGTACTATTTCTCCTGTCTTACAGAGGAGGAAACTGAGGCACAGAGGGGTCGAGGACTTGCCTATATCCCAAAGCTACCGAGGGGTGGGGCTGGATAGATCCAAACCCGCCCCGCTCAATGTCTAGGTCTCTTCCTCTCCTGTCACGGCTGCCTTTCTGCAGCAGCCATCAAAGGCTAAGTGGAGGTTTACCCTTTGACCTTGGCAGTCATCCTTCCTTGGGTCCCGGGAAGAAGGTTTTATGAATCATTATTTAGAATGTGATGGGAAGTAGGCCTTGAACCAGACAGCAGCTGTTGTGCGAATCGAATTGCTCCATGGTCCTTGAGAAGTGCGTGTCCTGTGGGAGCAGCCCCGGTCCCCTCTGTCCCAGATTTGGGATCACTCTCAGGGAGTCCCCGTCCTACCCTGAGCCCGGTGGCAAGGAGAGGAGCCTGAACTCTGCCACTCTGGAGCCGCCACCGAGTTTCAGCTCTACTGGAGCCAATGGCATGAGTAGAGTTTTACAGGCTGCTTTGAAATCCTGGGACAACACAGCAAGAAGCACCCTCGGGTATTTGTTCAGTATCTGTTCCTTCTTTCATTCACAAACATTTCTTGAGAACTTACACCTGGGCGGGTGCCACCCTCAGGCCTCCGGCTAGTGGGGGGACAGACCGGTCAAGTAAACCACAGTCAGAGGCTTTCTTCTCCAGCTCCTGCCTTCACCACACGAAGGCATCCAGGCCTGCGGGGGAGGTGCTCCTCCTCCCCTTTCCCAGAAGAGATGGCTGCAGTTTTGCATTCAAGCCAGAGACCTCACAATGGCATTTTTTCAGGAGGCTGGGGGTGGGGGTGGATTTCTGTTTTCCCCAAGGCAAGCTGTAAGAGCCCTCCTTTGACAAGACTGTAAAACATCTGTGTTTACAAGAGAGATAAGGAGGCCGATGGCAGCTGCCGGGCCTCCCCGGCTGCCTGAGAAGGTGTTGCCTCTAAAGATACAGTCAGGGTGGAGGCTTCCTGCCTCCAGCAGCCGGGGCTGGGCTCAGAGCCCTGGGTGCTGGGCTCTCCCTTCTGCTTTCGGACTTCTTCTGGTCTCCCACGTTGTCATGTGGTCCTGGCATGGGGCCCAGCATGGACTTGCTGTTCACTGAGTGCTTGTTTGATGCATGCATTTCATGCATGCCGTCTTGGTTGGCCCCTCTCCATCCAACACCCAGCTTACACAGAGACCAGAACATTTCTCAACTCTGCTGTTTCCCACTTCCTTGAAGGTCATATGAAGCTCCTTATCTTCAACTCTTTTTTTTTTTTTTGAGACAGAGTCTCCCTTTGTTGCCAAGGCTAGAGTGAGTGCCGTGGAGTCAGCCTAGCTCACAGCAACCTCAAACTCCTGAGCTCAAGCAATCCTTCTGCCTCAGCCTCCCGAGTAGCTGGGACTACAGGCATATGCCACCATGCCCGGCTAATTTTTTCTATATATATTAGTTGGCCAATTAATTTTTTTCTATTTATAGTAGAGACGGGGTCTCGCTCTTGCTCAGGCTGGTTTCAAACTCCCAACCTCGAGCAATCCACCCGCCTTGGCCTCCCAGAGTGCTAGGATTACAGGCGTGAGCCACCTTGCCCAGCCTTCAACTCCTTATCCTCATCTTTTTCTCCTCCTCCCATGCTCATGCTGAACCCTGATCTAAGTTCTTATCCCTAAACACTTGCCTTCTTTCCTCTGGGTCTTTGTCCATGCTCTTCCCTCTAGCTGGAACGCTCTTCCCCACCCTTTGCTGCCTGTCCTTAAGACTCTGCGCTTCCCTGCCAGGGAGATAAAATTGGTGCCTCCTATCTGTGCATCCTTTGAGGCCAGCACTAGCCATAGTGGACTTCCTAAGGTCCCTGTGCATCTGTGTGCCCCACTGGGCTTTAAGGGCCTTGTCAACAGGTGACGACATCAGGTTCCTTTGGCCCAGACCTCAGCATTGTGCTCCGTGGGGAGGGTTCCCAGGGAGCGTTTGGTGGGACTTTGTGTGGGGGTGTCTTCCTCCCTGCCATTTTCAAGTGAATCACACAGCTCCTAAGCAAGCCCGGCAGAAGGCATGGCAGTTTGGGGACAGTGAATTGGGCCATGCACCCAGACTCTTTCAACCAGCCTGTCTTCTCTCTGGAGAGCTGGTGGAGAGGGAGAAAAGATCCCACTCTCTTGGGTGTGTCCCTTTTCCATGATATCTGCAAAGGATTTCAGATAAAACCAGGCTGACCAGTCAGGGAGGCCATGAGAACTGGCCAGCCAGGGTGGGGCCTTCCCTGCAGGGGGCACAGGTTACGTCTGCCCCCATCAGCCAAGGTTTCACCATTCAGGTTGGTGACGGGAAGCTGATCCCCTGTGTGGATACAAAGGTGGGAGGGAAGGCAGAACCTCTCCACATGTAATCCCCAATTTCCAGGTTTCTATGGAAGCAGAGAAATATGAACAGGCTCACGAAGGTTATGAGTCCGGATGGGCCGTGGGACTGAGGGCCCAGCACCCAGCAGCAGGTGCCCGCTCAGCCCTGACATCCTAACCCCGCCACCGCCCATCAGTCCCGTAGGGAGCTGCCTCTTCTGGAAAAGAGAATGGTGATCTGTCCCCACCCTGCCTACCTCCCAGCAGAGAGGAGCAGAGGAGCTCGGGGGCAGCACTTTGTGAAGGGCAGAGCACAGGCTGGGGAGAGCAGATTCAGATTTGCATGAAGATTGTGAGCACCTGCCAGAGCTTTCCCTTCCAGAAATGATGGCGATGTCGTATGGAGACTATGCCGTTCTCCTCTCCAAAACACCCCCACAGTCCCCAGTGCCTACGGAATAAGGCACCAAATCCTGAAACAGGGCTTAGAGGCACATAGGCGACACTGGACCTACCTGTGTAGTCTTCGGCCACTCTGAGCAAGCTCTTCCTGCAGGCCTGACTCCTAGACACGCAGGCGCCACTGGGAAGCCCAGGAGCTTATGCCCTGGGGTGAACCTTCCATCAGTGGGGGGCAGAAGCCAGTGGATAAATTCACCCCCCTTTCCTCCCGGCCAATAGGAGAGACATGATGTTGCTTCAGAGGTTTCTCAGGAACACAGTTCCACAGGACCAGCAGTGAGTGACACCCCGCCGTGGCCAGATCCAAAGCATGTCCTCATTATAGCTCTCCCCCCCTGCCTGCCTCCCTCCCTCATCCCTCACAGCTGCCCTCTGGAACTGTCCTCCCCTGCCTCTGCTTTCTGCAGAACCAGGCTGGACACCTTGCTCTCCATCTGTCAGGACGGTTCTCCCTTAGTCATTGGTCTCATGCTATTGTTCCCCCCAGGCCATATATATCATTCCCCCGGGTCTACAGACTTAGTCACCTGGAGCGGGGCTCAGGGTCCTGGTCCTGTCCCTGACCGGCTCCGCAGCCTCGTGGAGGTTGCTGAGGTGGATGCTGTGTGGCAGCTCGCTCCACACCCTCCCACCCTCTTGCAGGGGGGACAGGCTGCGGAATGTTCTCTGTGCTGTCCACACTCCCATGCACCAGGGCTCTGGATGTGCCAGTTAGATGCACTCCTGCGAGATGTGCGATACACAAGTAAGCCAGAAGTCACCTTCCTTTCTGCCTCCTTTGGCCATTCCTTGCGGTGTACAAGGCTCAGGTTTTTCGGTGGCAACATTCCAGGGTCTGTTCTCCACTTGCCTGGGTGTTGGGGCAGAGATAGTGGCAGAACTGGTCTGGATGTTGCCTCTGCACATCCTTGGTCAGGGTAAAATGAACAAAGAGCTCTCTGGAGAAAGTATCAGGCAACACGCTCTCAGGTGACCAGTGAGGGTGCAGTGGATGTTCTCCTCTTCCCAAGGAACAGCTGCTGAATCAACCTTACAAGTAGGGTGACTACAAAAATTAAATGCACACCCTTTAGCTGTTCTTGACGTGATTGTTCCTCCTTCTGTGGGGCGCTCACTTGGAGTCAGATCGTAACTCCATGCTTCCAGGCTCCAGTGCAGGGGAGGAAGACCGGAAAGAGGAACCCAAGCCCAGTCCTCTGGGTGGTGATCTGTGGCCCAGCAGGACAAAAAGAGGGACAGCAGCCAGGCACACAGGACATCTGGGATCTAGGCCCAACTCTTACAGGGACTCACCGTGTGCTCCTGGGCAGGCCCATTCCCCTCTCTGGGCTTTAGTGTCACCATTTGTAAAACAAGAACTAGCTAGCCGCTAGGTCCTTCTCTAGCTCTAAAATCCTGTGGGCCAGTGAGACATCTCCCTTAGTTAGCAATCTGCCCCTGCACAAGCCCACCATCACAGGGGACAGTGAAAGCTGATTGTTCTATATTCATTTGGAAATTAATTCCCAGAGTCAATCTCCTTTCTGCCAAGTGCTCGCTGTTGCACACCTGAGCCACGAGCTCCAGGTAGCTGTGCGTTTCATGCAATTTCTCACCAGACCAAAGAAATCTCTTCCAGACCACAGCTCAATGGAGCCATCTGCAACACAAAGCTGAAAATAAAGTGGCAGAAAGACTGCATGCAGAGTGTCATGAGTGGAGAAGAGGTGAGGAAGAGCCCCTCAGCCCCAGGAAGCAGAAACAGCATGGGAAGGCCAGGCCATGACCACAGTGTGTGTCAGAGGGACAGCCTGTGCGTCCCCTGAAACTGTCCCTCCTCACAACAGCCCCCAGAGTTAGGTGCCATCTCCGCCATTGTAGAGGTGAGGAAACCAAGGCTCAAAGGGGTGAAGTCACCTGCCCAAAGTCACACAGCCGATGGCTGACTCAGGCTTCAAAATGAAGTCTGTCTGGCTTCCCGCTGCGCTACGTGACCTCCCAGTGACACCGATCTGTCTGTAAGCTCGTCCCCTGTAGTGGGGTTGCCTTTCAAGGGCAAGAGCTGGGTGGACTCGGCTCTTATCACAGGGCTCACAGACAGAACAGGGGGAGCCGAATTGAATTCCACTAGAGCCCACCCGGCAGTTGAAATTGACAGGCAGGTGATCTCCCATCCGGGCCACGGTGTGTATCATCTCTGCAACGGCTCCCGGGGAGCCGGGCAGACAGGCAAAGTGTTTCGGTCGCAGCGGGAGGCACAAGGTCAGACCCTTGGAAGGAATTAATAATATCCAAGGAATTCCTCTGGAACAGTGGGGGGGAATAAAGGTTCTTCAAAGAAGGCCTAATAGCAAATTTTCTGGATTTTCCAGCTAATTTGAAGGTACCTACGTGGAACATTTTCTTGTCAGAAAAGATTTTAAAATACATTCATTCAGTGTGACATGATAATTGGGGCTGGCTGCCTGATGAATGCCTTTTATCTATTCCTGAGCTATTGTTCACTGGTATCGAGCTGATGTGCTGGAACGGGCACTTTGTTAAATGCACAAACAGAGCCGCTTGCGGTGATTATGGGCACGGGAAGCAGTGGGGTCTCAGAGAAACGGGCTGGTAATGATGAGGTCCCAGAGGAGGAAGGAACCTTAGAGATTAGAGAAGGCATCTTCCTCACTGTGAACCTGGGGAGATCGCGGCCCAGAGAGGAGCAGGTGACCCAACCTGGCAGGGGCAGAGCTGGGACTTGGACCTTGGTGTCCGGCCCTACGCACCGAGCCCCTCCCCACTGCCTTACCAGAATTCTACAAAGAGAGACAGAGAAATGGACACCTTACACCCATGCAAAGCTACTCACACCCTCACTAGATCCTACTGGAATGTTCTCCGGCTTCATGGCAGGGCTTGGCTGCCGAGCGGGGTGCATTTCTGACAGCTGACTTTTCCTGGCTGTGCAATGTTGTTAGCGAACTGGCTATTTTCATAGGCCCTTTTCTCTCTCTCCTTCTTTTGTGTTTTGCTTTATTTTAATGCCTTTGTCTTATCAAAGGCAAATTTCCAGGCCTGACCATCTGATAATCATTTGCAAAGTCTCCATATTCTTTACCATCACCCTTTCTGAGAAGAAAGAACTTGTTTGGACTGACTATTCTTCAACCTTACCTAATTTTTTGGTTTATTTTGATTTTTCTATTGAAAGTCCTTCAGATATTTTAAAACCAGGATCCCTTTTAGGGTATCCCAGAGCCTTCCGTATGTTAATAAGGTATTGGCAAAACTGTAGCTTGGCAGGGCTACTATTCTTCTCTTAAGACTCAGTGAACTGCCTTTCATTAACATTTAACGAATAAAACAGTTCCACTGGGATTATAAAGTTGACATTTCCATTGTTTTCCTAAGAAAACACCACAATGTTAATCATCCCTCAAGGGACTGCGTTCTTTTTGAAAAAGTGAGATAACAAAAGCCCAGGCTAGAGGTACATGTATGTGTACACGTGTCGCTGTTTAACTGTGTTTTTATGCTATGTCTGTGTGTCAGAATGTGTATTTACGACACTGCCCACATGGCTGTGTTTGTCTGCCAGTGTGGAATTGGCTATGTGCATGGCTGGGTTAATGGTCTCTGTGTGTGTGTATGAATCCATGCAGATCTGTGTGTGTCTGAACATATCTACAGTGTATGTGGATATGTGCATTATATGTCTGTGTGTGCTTTATGGCCACGTGACTGTGTTCATGAGCATATGTTTGTGTGCAGGTGTGCTGGTTGTATACCAAATACAGGCATGTGCCTCATAAAGCTGTTACAGTCAATGATGGACCACATATGTGACAGTGGTCCTGTTAGATTATAATATCATATTTTTTCTGCACCTTTTCTGTGTTTAGATACACAAATACTTACCATTGTGCTGCAACTGCCTACAGTATTCAGTGCAGTAACATGCTGTGCAGGTTTTGTAACCCAGGAGCAATAGGCTATACCGTATAGCCTAGGTGTGTAGCAGGCTGTACCACCTAGGTTTGTGTAAGCCCACTCTATAATGTTTGCATAACAATGAAATTGCTTAACAACGCATTTCTCAGAACATATCCCTGTCCTTAAGTGATGCGTGATTGTACATAGATAAACACATGTATATGTGCGTGAGTGGGTGCTATGCTCACTCATGATCACATGGGTGTGATCACTCATGAGTTTGTGTGTGACCATGTGTCTGAATGTAGGCACACGCGTGTAGATATCTCTTTGTCCGTGTTTCCCTACTTGAGTGTTTGCCTGGCACGAGGATGCTGAGATTTGTGTGCAGAGCCGTGTATAAACATGGACACAGCACCCTCCAGTGGACATAGGTGGAAAACACCCCCAAAACAAAACATCAGAAAAAAGCAGGATCTGACTCGCTTCCGAATTCAGTGCTAGTTGGTCACCACGCGCAGGGGAGGATTCTAGGACGGTCCTTGAGAAAGCCGGGGAGGGCGATGCTTCTGGAGCGGCACAGCCTTAGCGGAGAACCCCGTGCGGGGGTCCAGGCAGGCAGCTGCGCCGCGGTGTCGGGTGAAAGGGCTCATTCTCTGGTGTGGGTGGAGGCAGGGTCACTGTGCTCTAACACCGTGGGTCGGTGGGCCGGGGTGGAGGTGGCCGGCACACACTCAGACCATGGTCAGGAGCGACCCTGCTCAGAGCTTCTGGCATTCTCTACCGCCCCAGTCAGGCCCAGTTCCAAGGCTTGTTCAGCTTCACGTCCTTTATGTACCACACCAAGTCCCTCTGGCCTGGGAAACAGGATCCCTGCCCTGAAATGCTGGGGTCATTTCCTCTTGCTGTTGTAACACAGTGCCACCAACTCAGTGGCCCAGTGGAGGTCAGAAGCCTACAGTGCATTGTCAGCGCTGGTGCCTTCTTAGGCTCGGGGCAGACCTGTCTCCTTGCCTTTCCAGCTGCTAGAGGCCACCTGTGTTTCCTGGCTGGTGGCCCCACATCACCCCAACCTCTGCTCCTCCTCTGTCTCTACCTCTGCTTCCTGTCACTTTTGTGATTACATCGGATCTACCCGGATCACCCAGTGTAATCTCATCATCTCAAAATCTGCAACTTAATCCCATCTGCAGGCTCTTTTGCCATCTCAGGTAACATTCATAGGTTCTGGGGACTAGGATGTGGACGTCTGGGGGGGCGCGTTATTCGGCCTACCACAGATGTCCTTCCCAGAGTCCCTCTGCACAGGTCTGATTCTGTCAGGATTGACAGGACTTGAGCACACCGGTGCCACTTACAGAATGTTTATTCTTTGCCTGTCATTGTGCTAAACTCTTTGTACAGTATCTCATTTGATCCTCTCGACGTTTCTGTGAGGTGAGTGCTGTTAGCATAACTATAACTGAGGCCTAGTGGGGCTAATAACTTACCCGAAGTCACACGGCTGGGAGTGGAGAGACAGAGTTTGAACCCAATTGTCAGACTTCAAAACCATGCTCTTTTCCATTAAAGGACATGATTACAATGGCCAAATGCCCATTTCACAGGCAAGAAAACTGAGACCTAGAGACAGAGGATTTGATGATAATTTGACATAAACAAATGCCTTGAGAAATGCATACATATGTCCTTTAAAGGACATTGCTGCCTTCAATGAACCAGGCGGTCATAGGTGATCCAGGCCATGATTTTTTTTTAAGTCAGGTGTATTGAAGTTTTACAGTCAGGAAAATTCAGCCATTTGAGGTCTGCAGTTCTAGGAAATATATGCAGTCTTGTAACCACCACCACGATCAAGAAATAGCTTGTTCCGTCCCCAAAATGTTACCTCTGTCTCTGTAATCAGCCCCTACAGTCTGGCCTTAGTTTATGTCCCTTTAGTTTTGCCTTTTCCAGAATGTCATAAATGCAAGCGTAGATGGCCTTGTTTTGCCTTCTTTTTTTATTGGGGCATTATTTAGCTACAATAAAGCATTTGCATGTGATATTTACATATAATTTACATATAATGTATGCTTTTTGGTATAGCGTTCTTTGACAAGCAGTCACGTAACCACCGCCATGATCGAGACACGGAACTCTTCTGCCCCTCAAACAATTCCCTCCTGCTGCGCCGCTGTAGTCACCCTTCTCCCATTCCTGGCAATCAGTGATCTGTTTCCTGTTCCTGTAATTTTGTCTCTTCCAGGATGTTAAATAAATGGAATACTATAGGCCAGGCGCAGTGGCTCATGCCTGTAATCCTAGCACTCTGGGAGGCCTAGGGGTAGGATCGCTTGAGGTCGGGAGTTTGGGACCAGCCTGAGCAAGACCGAGACCCCATCTCTACTAAGAATAGAAAAAATACTTAACCGGGTAACTACAAATAGAAACAATTAGCTGGGCATGGTGGTGCCTGCCTGTAGTCCCAGCTACTCGGGAGGCTGAGGCAGGAGGATTGCTTGAGCCCAGGAGTTTGAGGTTGCTGTGAGCTAAGCTGATGCCATGGCACTCTAGGCAACAGAGTGAGACTCTGTCTCAAAAATAAATAAATAAATGAATAAATAAATAAATAGAATATGTAGCCTTTTGAATCTTCTCTTTTATTGCTGGCTACTATATTCCATTGTGTAAATGCACTACAGTTTGTTTCTTCATTCACCAGTTGGAAGACACTTAGGTTACTTCTCAATGTAGTGATTATGCATTATGTACAGCTGGATTATGTACAGCTGGATTTGCTTTGATAATATTTTGTTGAGGATTTTTGCATCTATAGTCATGAAGAATTTTAGACTGCAGTTTTCTTTTTTTTTGGAATGTCTTTGTCTGCTTTTGGTATTAGGGAAATGTTGGCCTTATAAAATTATCGAGAAATGTTTCCTCCTCTTCTATTTTCCATTAAGAGTTTGTTTAGTGGATATTATTTCTTCCTTAAATAACTTGTTATTGGCATTCACCACTAAAGCCATAGGAGTCTGGAGTTTCCTTTGTTGGAAGCTTTTCAATTTTGGATTTGATTTGTTTATAGATCTGGGGTTATTGTTTTTATTTATTTCTTCTTGAGTGAAGCATTGATAGTTTGTGTCTTCCAAAGAATTTTCCCATTTCATCTAAGTTAGTAAATTTATTATTATGGAGTTGAGACGAAGTCAGTATAGAAATAACCTAACAAACAAGTGAATGACTTACCTAAGTAGACCAGAGAAAACATAGAACAGAAATTCTGGGTTAGAAAATTATCTGAAGTTCATGAAAAGCTTTATGCTTTTTAAAAATGAGATAGTTTATTTAAAATTACAATTATATACAAAGATGTAAAGCAAAGACCTAATATAAAAAAATTGGAAACCACATAAATGTCAAAACAAGCAACTGTGGCATATTCACTTGATAGAATATATATTATTTAAACTGTAAAATATGCATAGAAAAATCTAGAAAGAAATATACAAAAATATTAATAGATGGGTTTTTTTTTGAGGTTTTGGGTGTATGGAATCCATTTTTTCTTCTTTTCCATGTCCTCCAAATTTGCTATATAATATTTTTAATGGGAAAAAAACCATTAGGAAAACACCACATTTGCTCCCACCTCCAATGGGACATAGTTAAAGTTCCTATCAAACAGGACCTGACACATAGGACTCCCTCAAAAAACGCAGTAATGAACCAATACCTGAGTTCGGAAGGCGGTTGCCTCCCTTCTAGAAGGTTGCAGCCTGTCCTGTCTGCACAAGGCCTCACCACGGCTCAGCCTCCAGAGATGCCACCCTGGGTCTCCAGGGCAGGCTCAGCTTCTGCCCCTCAGGACTCTATCTCACCTCTGGCCACTGACACTGTGCCCCGATGGGCCTTTTCTGGGGCTCCCACCCCTCATTCCCACAGGTCCACCATGGGCACTGTGGCCTCACAGCTCCCTTCATCTTCTGGGAGACAATTCCCCTGAGACCGTGGGCATCTTCCCTCCCGTGGAAGGCCCTGCAGGGAGAATTTGGTCCCCAGGGAAGGAAGGCTCCAGGAGATCTCACTGTCCTTCTGACCAGTCCTGTCATTTCCAGGACACTGGGCCTCACAGTGACACTGGACAAGATCATTCCAAGCCCACATGGCAACTGGAGCTGGGCCGCTGGTCGGGCCCCTAACTCTGCATCCCTGTGGAGGGGAGGGATGGGGATGGGGCATCCACCTGATGTCACTGGGGAGGCTCATCTGGATCACTTGGGGCAGGTGGTGTCTGCTGGTTTCTCCACAGTGAAAAGACTGCTCCCTTTCTGTGTTCAGTTCTTTGGAAGCAAGTCTCTGCTCATGTGTCCCAGAACCTATTACTATATTATAATTGTTCATTATATTAAAAAAAAGATTCAATGAACTATAATCATTTTAAAATATATTTAACATCAAACTCTAAAAAGAAATTTGCCTGTCAGACCCAATGATCAGAGATTTACCATAAACATGCTATGCTGTGTTCATCAGATTGCAAAGTCATCCCAGTTTAGGAACAGGTAGGAAGAGAGGGTTTGTGGCACCAATTAGTGTTGTTTGTCATAAGCCCCACTCATGTTCCCAACCCTGGCTGCATCTGGCCCTCATGACAAATAACATACACATTCCCAGGCCCCTTCTCTGGCCTAGACCATGTCCTGGGCTCTGTGGCCTGGACTTTGGAGTTGACCAACTCCAATCCCTTTCTTGTATAAGAGGGGAAGCTGAACACCAGAGAGGGAAAGGGCTTGCCTGAGGTCACACAGCCTGTGAGTGGCAGAATCAGGACTGGAACCCGAGTCTCTCTCTTCCCCAGCACTCACGGCAATGCCAGTGATGGTCTGGGATCCTCTTTGTGAAATCTCTATTCAACCAGGAAGGATTCTCTGCTGTTTTGTGTGGCTTTCCCTTCCAGTCCCAGTGTCTGAGTGCCTTTTGCATGACCAACTGGGGTCTAACACAGAGGGGCTGGAGGGGAATAACAATATCCTGTCACAGCCCTCAAGGAGTTCCTGGAAGGCAGAGTGACAATTCCATCAAGGGCTTAGTACCATGTCCAGCACAGAGTGGACGTAAGTGATTACTGGATGAAAGGAGTGGTCAAAACAAATCCACCGCCCTTCTACCTGGCTAGTGTCTCTCATTCACCTTGATGACAGCACATTCCAGTCCTTGAGAATATGGACTCACCAGTTGGGTCCCAGCATGTAGCACAGAGCCTGAGAGATGGTGAGCACCTAGTAGATATTTGACGGATGAATGAGTGAATGAACAAATGAATGAATGCGACCCCAGGTGGAGAGAGGGCCAGGTTGTCACCCACATTCAACCTGGCCTCTCACCACCCAGACGAAACTCCCAAATTTCTCACTGGCTGCCAGGCCATCCCATCAGACTCAGGTTTTTAAATAGAAATGGGAAGTTGAATGTTTGAAGCTAAACAAAGCAGTGGGCTGAGCCAAACTTGCCGCCAGGCAAGCTGCTCTCCGCTGCCACCCCAGAGCCTGCAGCCAGGCCTGTCCCACAGCCAACACTCAGCTGCGGAAGCCTGCACCCAGCCGGGGAGTGTGGGCGAGGGGATTGTGGGAGAGAGGTTGCCCGCCGGCCAGCCTCCCACCCTGGAAGGCCAGGGCAGACCACCCTACCCATGGCCAACACGCCCGGACCCCAGGGCAGAGGCAGGCGGAGGCCTCCACTCTGCAGCGGAAAGAGGGGGAAGACGGAAGGAGACCCCACACCTCTGAGCGCTCACTGGGAGCCCGGCTCAGTGCTGGGCACCCCATGGGCGTTGTCCTGCTCACAGCTCGTCCATCACCAGTTCAGAGGCAGGGTTGTCACTCCCTTTCACAGACGAGGAAACATAAGAGTAGAGAGGCTACTGACTTTCCAAGGCCACAAATCGGGTCAGCGGCAGAGCTGATTTGAGCTCAGCTCTGTCCGACAGCAGAGCCTGAGGTCTGGCCTCAGCTGCAGAAGTTTCTGGTTCCAAACTCTCCATCTTCCTCACTAAAAGGAGTAGTTTCCTTCTCTTCTTCAGTCCACATAAGATGCCACCAGGATGATTCTCCGGTGTTTCTGTTTGTTTTGTTTTTAAGGTTAATGTAAGTAATGAGGGGGGTGGTTATGGAACTATCAGTCACTCACCCTCTGGCACGAATTACTCTAATCCATCTGCCTTCCTTCTGGCCTCCATCTGAGTTTCCCCTGCTTAGAACAGGTGGAAACGCTGGTGAGGAAAGAGTGGTGATCTGGGAGTCAAGGTCGCTTTGGTGAGTCAGTCTACAGATGGGGAAACTGAGGTCAAGAGTGAGAAGGGCAATGCCAGGAGCTGGGTTAGGAAAGCAGGTAGAGTGAGGTCTGTGTGCAGGAACAGAAAACGCGATTCCCAACAGCACGGTAAGCGCATCTCACTGAAGTGCCCTGGCGAAGGTGAAGGCAAAGGTGGTGGGGTGGGGTGTGGTAGGAAAGGTGAAGGAGTTCACAAGAGAGGATCATTCTGAAAGGACCCACGGGCCACCTGGGATACAATTGACTGTCCTAAAAAGAAGGACCCAACACCCTCAAGGTCCCCAGCACCCATGCACTTATCTCAAGACTCTGGTTTAAGCAGACTTGAGCAACCTCATCTTGCAGCAGGTGGCAGCCTAGTGTCTTGCAAAGTCCATATGCTCTATCTGGGTTTCAATGCCTGTTCCACCACTTATTAGGCTTGTGGACTTCTCTGAGCCTCAGTATCCTCTTCTCTAAAATGGCTGCCTCCTTCTTAGAGAAGACTAGAGTTTGTGACTATAAAGCATGTAGTACACCTAGGACACAGCTGGCCCTCATTAAAGAGGATAGCCTTTTGTCAAGACCGGAAATGGGCTTCTTACTTGGTGCTCACTCTCGCTACCTCCCAACTTTTTTTTTTTTTTTTTTTTGAGACAGAGTCTCCCTTTGTTGCCCAGGCTAGAGTGAGTGCCGTGGCATCAGCCTAGCTCACAGCAACCTCAAACTCCTGGGCTCACGCAATCCTCCTTCCTCAGCCTCCCGAGTAGCTGGGACTACAGGCATGTGCCACCATGCCCGGCTAATTTTTTCTATATATATTAGTTGGCCAATTAATTTCTTTCTATTTATAGTAGAGACGGGGTCTCGCTCTTGCTCAGGCTGGTTTCAAACTCCTGACCTCGAGCAATCCGCCCGCCTCAGCCTCCCAGAGTGCTAGGATTACAGGCGTGAGCCACCACGCCTGTCCCCAACTTAAACTTCTGACTGGTTTGCACAACCCAGTAGAAATTCCTTGAAAGTGGTGCATGGAGGCCTGGGACACAGGAAACCTGGATTCGGTTCCTGCCCCTTCCACAGACATGCTGTGTGACCATGGACTGGTGCCTGCATCTATTTGGGTTTTAAATGCTTTATTTATTCTTCATGCTTAGCTTTGGAGATAGGTACTATTGATACCCCAATTCACAGATGTGGAAACTGAGGCACAGAGAGGTTAAGTGGCACGCCCATGGTTACATATCTAGTTAGAGGCAGGGCCAGGATTCAGTGCCAGGTCTGTCTGACTTCAGAGCCTCTGACTTCCGAAGAATCTCCATCCTGGAGAACCTCAGTGTGGAAGTGGAGCGGCAGACGGTGGGCACAGTGAGCCTTGGGCAGGGCTGCCAGTCCGTGATGTGACAGGTTTGAGAAGGCAAAGGACTGGGAGGGGTTGGGGGACTCCCTCCCTCACCAGGGTGGTTGCAAGGAGAGGGGCTGGTGAGGACCAGAAGCCAATCGGGACACAAGCAGTGGCACTGAGACAGTAGCCAGGGGCAGAGGGGGCCCCTTTGAGAGATTCCGGGTCTCGCAGGTACAGAAAGGAGCCCTGGGATGGAGTTAGGGGGGTTCAGTCCCTAGCTCTGCCTGATGGGCACTGTGACCTGGGCAGATTCCTTTCTGTCCCTGGGTCTCAGTGTCCTTGTTTGTAGAGTGAGGGTGGGTCCAGGAACTCTTCCAGGCCTCCCCTGGGTCTCCAGCCTCCAGGGGAGGCCCCAGCCCAGAGCAGTGGGGAGAGTAGCAGAGGAGAGGATCGTGGCGAGGCAGGGGTGGCTTCATGGAGTCACGCCCTTGGATCCAATGCCGATCAGTCACGAGACTATTGCACAGTGCAGCCCCGTTTCTCCTCCCTGGCTGACTTGCAGGCATTTATCAGGGAAGCCCCATGGTGGTCAGACAGGTAAATGGGGAGGTAAATGTGGAGCCTGTTTTCAAGCTCTGGGGGATGGTTACTGACTGGGAGTGGAGGAACTTGAGAGACTTGAGCCATTTGATGTTGGAAATGCTCTTGTCTAATCCTCAGAGGCTGTCATTTGCATTCTGTCTCCACTAGAGAGATTGAAAACAGGAAGCCACAGATAATATCTGTAATTTGTTTGGCTTGCAAAGGGTGTTTAAAAATTTGTAGTCAATAGTTAAACACAGGGAGATTTGGAGCAGCAAACTCATACATAGCTATTGGGGTGTAAGTGGGTACAAGCCCTTTGAAAAGCTGGCTGGTGTTTTCTACTAAAAGCTGAACAGGTGCGTGCCTGGTGACCCAGCAATTCCACTTCATCCCTGTAGGACATTGTCTGGCCCTGGGACACATTTCAGTTCCTCAGCCAAAGGTTCGTCTGGCTGCTATATACACACCCTGGTGACAGGCCGCTCGTTCTCTCCCAAGACGGTGCCTTCCGTCACATCCGGGACAGCTTTGCTGGTTGGAAAGTGCTTTCTCAAGCTGACTTGAAATGTAAGAGACCCACAGGCTGTCACAGCTGGATGGGGCCTTGGAGGTTGCCCAGCCCAGCAGCCCTTGGCCTTTTAACCCCAGAGACCCCTGTCATTGCCCATCCTCCCCGGGCCCATTGCTGGGATCTATTTTGTCTGCCTCTCGACTTGCATTTATTCCGTACTCACCTGAGAGGATGTATCTCCACATGGCAGCGTCCTCTGGCATGTTTGAACTACCAAGACCTTCAATTAAGAGTGATTGGTCCGGTCTAGCCCCCTGCTTTGCAGATCAACAGCTGACACCCAGAGAGGAGAAACAGCATGTCTAAGGCCACAGGGTGACAAAGCCCTAACAGACGCCAGCTCTCTGGTGGCCATTCACATCCTAATTGATCTCTAGATTGTTCTGACCTCAGCAGATAGCACAGAGCAGAGGGGAGAGGGACGCAAGAGGGTTAACTCTGACGGAGAGAAGAGGAGAGATTGGCAGGGAGGCCAGGGCAGTTGGTGCCCCTCAGCAGCACCAAGAGAGGGACGCCAAGTCACCAGGCACAGGTGGCGGGTTTGGGGGACAGACCTGGACAGGGCCCGAGTAGGCCTGCAGCTAAAGGGCAGAGCCCAGCCCCACCTCTTAACCCTGCAGATACTGCCTGCAGTGACTGCCCCTCACCCACTCTACTCTAGCCACCCTCTTCTGCCTTGTCCCCGACACCCCCTCCCTGCCCTGCCCTTCCTACCTCCAGGCTTATGCTCCCACTGGTCCTCAGGCCCATGCTCCCCACTCTGCCACTCAGGTACATCATCAACCAACACCCACGGGGCTTGCTTAATGCCTTGGTCACCTTCTGCAGCTCTCACACTTCTAGTCCTTACAATAGCCCTGCAAGGTGAGTGTTGTTATCCCTAATTTACAGGGACAATCAGGAAAGTTTAGAGTAGGAAATAGAGAACACCTTTGGTCCCAGAGCTGCACGTGCTGGAGGTTTCAGGTTTGCACAGGACTCCATTGTTAAGGGGAGAAAGTACTTTGAACCAAAGCCAAGGTCTTCGTGCAGGGGAACAAACTACACTGATTCCCGCCCTGCTCAAGTGAGTCCTAGTAGTGTCAGACCTGGAGTAAGAATCCACCACCCTTTAGCTGTGTGACCTTGACCTTGAGCAAATTATGCAATTTCCCCACCCCTCTTCTCAACTTGGCTCACATCAGAATCATCTGGGGTACATCAGATTAGACCCATGGCCAGGCCCAGCCTGATCCAAGACACCAACTCGGGTAGTCTGGAGGCGGGCTGGGGCCTCAGTGTTTTTATAAGCCCCCAGGTGATTCTAGTGGGCACCAGGGCTGAGCGCTGCACCTGGCTCTCTAAATCGCAGCCTCCTCCTCTAAGATAGAAACCACAGTTAGATTACCTATCACGGGGTGTGATCAGGTTTAAATGCAATAATCCGTGTAAAATGCTCAGTACATTATAAGCCCTCAATGAATATTCATTATTGTTAGACTTTAATCCAGACAGATGGGCCATCTCTCAGTGACGCCTGCTACATCCCCTCTTAGAATTTTCAGAGAGAATCGGAGGGTTCAGCGGATCACTGGCATGGTGACATTTCAGGTACACTGGAGCCAGGCACTGCAAACTCCAGGGAGACACATGACAATGCCTGACCAGAAGTCTGCGTCCCTCAGGCTATGGTGGGGATCCTAGTGCCACACTCAAAGCACAGGGCAGGTGCCTGGGTCGATGTCACCTTGGAGAGTGTCTGGCTCCCAGCATGCCTTAAGATTGTAAGACATCACCTATTTACACGTATTCTGCTCTGACAGGCAGACCAGGATTTCGTAACACTTCTTTAGGTTTCTCACAGATACGGAGAGGAACTTGGGTTGTGATTGACTCAAGGGCTTTCTGAAGAGGTGGCCTCGAGTGCCTGAAACTAATTGCTTTTCCCCTCCTGCTCAGCCACGCTCTGCAGCCGGGGGAAGGAGGGTCCTAGCTGGGGAGAGCTTTGGGACGGGAACCCAGGGTGACACGACCCAGGGGGCCGTGTCAGGGGACAAGCAGGTGAATCCAGGGTTGGAGGGGCTGAAGCCTCTCTGGGAAGTGGAGAATGGGGATAACGATGACAAGAGAAGGATTGAGCAGGTTTGCAATGTAGCTTCGTGAGTAGACAGCCCTGTTCAGTACACCAGTTCCTTGGTCCCCGTCATCGGAGATGGGCTTTGGTGGAATGCAATCTGAGACACCAGGCTCGGTCAGCTGGAGGACTGCTCTGCCCCCTCATTGCCCCGGCTCTTTAATATCAAATGATCTTTTCTTTCCCTAAATAAACAAGTCTATTAAAGGCAGTGATGAGTCCCCAGCAGGCAGTCGTTTCCCCTCTAAGGCGCATATGTGGTAGCTTCGGAACCCAGGGTTCTACTCTGCCCTGCCAGTCTCCTGCCTGGCCTGGGGCAGTCCCTGCCCCTCCCTGGGATTCCATTTCCTCTCTAGGACAATCAGAGTAACAATGCTGTTAATTCATATTCTTCGATATTCCATGTGAACCCCTCTGGCTCAAGTCAGAAGTGACGATACAGCACTCATTTTCAATTGAAAAGCCCTAGTCCAGCCATCTGGGTGCTTTAATATGAAATGCTCACCTGCCAGTGGGTACGCAGCCCATAAATGAGTCCCCTCCACTCTGGCCTCATAGTCCTTGCCCTGGGACACCCCCGCCCCCCTGCACACACCTCCCCATAACTCATCATAGCCCAGCAGATGGGGACCCAAGGACCGGGCACAGGAGAATTACGGCCAGGCTGCTTGCTGATTAGTCTGGGCTGGATGTTCTGTTATCCAGTGTCTTGACCATCACACTTCAGCCTGGGGCAGGGCCCCTCTCGAGGCCCCAGCACTGCTCAGCCCGGACGCCTGCTTCCCAGGGAGCCCCTCCTACCCTTAACAGCAGAACCGCCCAGCTTGGGGGAGAACTAGGATGCAGCCAGGAATGGAGCCATTTCTAGGTTGGGGACCCTGATCTGTCCACCTCCCGTTTTTCTAACAGGTACTTCTGGTCCCAGAAGTTGGCCCTGGGAGGACAGACCTGGTCCAGCTGTCCTCCAGACCCTGTGAAGGACTCTACCTGGCTGGTGGGGCCACACTCCCTGGTTCCTGAGTTACTTTACATTTCCCTTTCCTCATGAATATTTCCAGTCACCCTCAGCCCAGGGGTACATCTCAGAAGGACACTTCCCCTTGGAGCTTCCTCAGGGGTCACTGGGGGGGGGGGGTCCAGTAAGCAGCTCCCTTCACCTGGCTTGACATTGGCCTCCTGTGTAAGATTTCACCTGAGTCTACGATCTAGCCCAGTCCTCTCCCCGCTCAGACAATTGGGCCCAGAGGGCAGATGGGGAGGCAGACAACCTGGGAGCCAGGGCGCCAGAGGAGCTCTGCCAAGACGCCTCATGCCCTCTCCTCTGTGGCTCTGTCCTCCCCTCGTGTAGGCACTCTGTTCTGGGGAAGCAATATTCCATGACCATATTCCATGCAAACAGATGTGCAGTGGGAGGCACCTTTGTTATTCCAACCTTGGAGCGATTTCTTTCACCAACCTGCAGCTGATGCCTTAACCAGGCTGCAGCCTATCTAAAAAGATTGTTTAACTACCACGCCCAGCACCAGGTGAACCACACCTAAGACTGCGCCATGTGTGGGTTCTCGCTATGGATCCCAAATCCCTCCCACTGACTCCATGTGGGACCTGCAGAAGTCTTTCCCCCTCTCTGGGCCTCAGTTTCTCCATCTGGGCCCCCTTGCCCTCTGATCTGTTCCTGATCAGGGAGGGGCTCCTCCTCCTGGACGACCCACCGAGGCACACCCATAGTGGGAGCTCTAGAGCCAGATTTGGAGACACTCAGCGCCAGGTCATTCACCTCCGCTAGCTTGCCCAGTGCTCACAAGGGTGACATTTGAAGCCAAGTTTTGCAATTCGCACCACTTATGAGTGAATTATTTTCTCTCTTTGAGCATCAGTTCCCTTATCTGTCTACTGAAGCTGATAACTTTTGTCCTCACAGCAGATTTGGAAAGGTCTGTGGCAGAGCCTCCAAGTTGTCCCCCAGTGTCTGTCTTCCCATGGAGCTACAGAAATGGAAGCCCCATATTTTGACCACTCTAAACAAAGGCTACATTTCCCAGCCTCCTTGCAGCCACTTGTACCATGTGACTAAGTTCTGGACAATGGGCTGTAAGTGGGAGCGTTTGGGGCAGCTTTGGGGCACACGTTGCCTTTTTGTCCTCTCCCTCCCTCCCTGCATCCTGCCGTCTGGGATGTGGATGTGGTAGCTGCCATTTTGGAGCATGGGGACAGTGCCCGCTGCTAGAGATGGCCAGATGGGGAATTGGGGGAGCATATTCCTGAACATCATTGAGCACCTTTCATTCGCTTACCTCTGGGGCTTTTAAAGAAACCAACTCCCATCTTATGTAAGCCATTGTTGTTAGGGTCTCTGTTACTCAGAGCCGAACCTAATCTTCACTCACTGCCATGGGATCTGATGAAATTAAGTGGTTCTCATCTAACGAAGTCACTCCCCTGTCTTAAGGTCCCTCTGTGCCTCCTCAAGATGACACCCACACTCCTAAGCAAGGTACTTCAGGCCCTTCATGATCTGCTCTTAGGGCTCCAGCCTCAGCTCTCTCGCTGGCCTCCACGCGGCCCGTCATACCCCAGGCCCCAGCCAGAAGGAGCTGCTCGCGGCTCCCCAAGCCACAGGGCTCCCTCTCAGAAATGCCATTTCTCCCCTTGATTTGGCTTTTAAGAATCAGCTCAAGTGTCACCTCCTCCAGGAAGCCTCCCCTGACTTTCCCGGGCTTCGTTTTGTTGTTTTGTCCCATTTGCTGTTTCTCTGCTCTCTTGACACCACTGGGCTTGCTTGCACTGTGTGAGCGAAACACGCCAGTTTTGCATGTCTGTCTGCCTCTCCCGTCTGTGAGCCGCCTGAGGACCGGGCTGGTGTCTGATTCACCTCTGTACTGCCAGGGCCTGGCGTGGGCGGGCCGTCAGTAACAGGAGCTGCGTGAAGGAGGGTGCGGTGGGTGGCGGATGCTTGCTGGTGTGGAAACTGCCAGGCCTGGTGAGGGGCTGTGCTGGGGAAACAGTCTCTGAATCAGAGAGAACCGGCTGGAGACAGAGTGGAAGTCACGGCTCCCCTACTCCAGCCACCTGCATCTCAGCCCTGCTGGAGCCAAGAGGCCCTTACATGCTCCTTGGGGCACGTGCTCCTTGGTGAACCTGTGCCACACGTTGTTGACAGTGGGGCCGCATTTCAGGCTTGCTCAATCAGCAAACGTGTGAAGACACACCGGGTCCCTGCCAACACTTTGTACTTCAACCCTTGCCCATAATGGCCCGTAAGCAGCCAAAATAACAGGCTGGGAATGTCAATTAACTGGGGTTCACAGATAGCGTGCGATTAGGCTCCAAAGCGTGTGGCCCAAGGACTCTGCTACCAATGAACATTATGCAACAGCTTTGCCACAACTTTCTGGGGTCCTGGTCTCCTAGGGGCCCTTTTGTCCATCTCATAGTCCCCTCTTTTTACAGTGGTGACCACTGAGGCCCAGAGGGAGGAAGGTGCCCAGGGAAGTTGCCCAGGGTCACACAGAGAGGCTGGAGCGAGGCTCTGACACCAAGCCGTGCCCTTTGCACCACCCCACCCGCTCGGTGACTGCTGGTCTAATGACTCACTGTGGATTTAGACAAAGACAGGGACCCACGGGTCACGAAGAGGCAGATCCATTACAGAGCCTCTGAACCAGGAGGACACAGTCTATTGATTTGGTAACATGATATAATTTTTTTTTTTTACTTTTTATTATGAGCAAGTTTAAATATACACAAAAATAGAGACAGAATAACAACCTCCTTTGTGCCCAGCAGCTGCCAGCTTAAGTAATTATCAACACCTGCTGTTCTTGGTGACATAATTTGGAATCTTATTTCCCCCTAGGAAACTGGAGGAGATGTGTACTATAGCCAGAAAGTTCCTTTCAAATTGCAAACTGGAGCATGTCAACCTCCCCTCCTTCTTCATCGAAATTCTTTAGTCAGATCCTCTGCTCTTGGAATGAAAATGGAACGGAGCCCCCGCCCTAGACCTGCACAGCCTACCTCTGGACTTCTTCTAAGTGAGAGAAAAGTACACTTTCCTCTTGTTTAAGCCACTTTCATTTTGGGTTTTCTCTTATGTCAGCAGTTCTCAAACCTGGCTACACATTGGAATCAATGGGGGGTGGGAGCTTCAAAACAAAATATCAACAAAAAACCAGCTCACCCAGTACAACACCCAGGGAGCCCTACTGATCTGGAGTGCTGCTCAGGGACCTGTGATTCTAAAAGCTCTCCAGGTAATGCTAACGCACAGCCATGGTTAAGAACTGCTGTTTAATTATCCATGTCTGAACTATTAAATAAGTCTAGTTGATACACGGTTCAGCTGAAAGGTCATCTTCTCCCAAGAAGTCCAGGGAGGAACTCAGGGCTCCCTCCTCTGCTTCCACAGAGGCTGGTGCTAATCTCTGTTAGAAGGTGCATCACAGTTTACTGCATTGGTCTTATTTGGGTCAGTCTCCCTGCTGCCCTCTGAGCTCCTCCACAGTGCCTGGCTCGGAAGTCAGAACTATTACCTGAGCCTCCAAAGCCCTCCATGATCTGGCCCCTATGTCTTCCAGTGCCATTGTCCCCTTGGCTCTTCCTGCTTGTGCCATGCTTGTCTTCTTTGAGTTCCTTAAATGCACCTTGTTCCCTCCTGTTAGGGTGGGAACTCGTAGCTTGGGATGAAAAAGAATTCTTGTCACAAAGATTAGAATCATTTTAAAGAAAGAAAGTTTATTTTACTTTCCAAAGGGAGGGAAGGGCATGGCATGAGAGAAAGAAGAAATGCTGTCTGGCTGGGAGGATAAGGGGGTTTTATGGGGATAAAGAGAAACAAACAAACAAACAAATGACTGCTGCCAACCAATAGCAGAAAACAGCTGTGAAGCTGTAAAGTGGCTGCATCTGTTTTCCCCTTTTTCTTTTCTCTGTGAGGCTGACTTGTCAGAGTCCTTGTAATGTGGTCTGGTGAGGTGGGAGCTGGGGAGAGCTTGCACCCCTGCTGTCTGCTCAGGGCTCTTCAAGGCTGTTAAACACTCAAATAAAACAATTTAAGCCATAGGTGGTTAATCTCAAAGATGAGTTGAACCACATGTGGTTAATCAAATAAGGGGCTATTGTGTGCTATGATCTTTCTCTTCAAAAGGCCAATTATGTGCTGTGAGTTTTCTCCTTTTCCCCCTTTCTGTTTATTTTTCTCTGTTAGTTTATTAGCAAGACCATCCTTCCACCTCCCAACTCAAGGCCTGTGTACATGCCTGTTCCTTTATCTGAAGCTTAACCTGCCTCCCTGGTTCCAACTGGTCCTTCTGTGCCCATCCTCTAGCCTTGCTACTCAAAGTGTGATGTGGGCACCAGCAGACAAGGCATTGGCATCACTGGGGAACACGTTAGAAATGCAGACTCTAAAGCATTTATATTTGGCAACATTTAACAAACTCTGCAGAATACATAGAACACTATGATGCAATGTTCTTACTCAAAAATATGATTGGGTTAGAGATGGGAGCAGGAGAGTCCCATTTTCAAAAGAGGAATGCTGGGCAAACAAAACAAAAGACATCCACCATAATTATGGTATATCCACACAACAGATTATTGTTGGCCATCTGTCCTGCTCCCTGTAGGTCAGGGACCATAAACTCAAATGGCTACAAGAGCTATACATGAGTGAATCAGAGCATTAGCTTCCTGTTGCTGCTTAAACAAATTATCACAAACTTAGTGGGTTAAAACAACACAAATTTATTACACCACAGTTCTGGAAGTCAGAAGTTTGAAGTGTGTCTCAGACAAAAATCAAAGTGTCAGCAGAGATTCAGTCCTAGAGACACTAGGGGAGAAGCTGTTCCCTTGCCTTTTCCAGCTGCTTGCATTTTTGGCAGTGGTCGCACCCCTCCAGCTTCTGCTTCTATCCCCACATCTCCTTCTGTGACTCCTGTTTCCCTTTGACAAGGACTCTTGTGATACATTGAACCTACCCATATAATCCAGAATAATCTCTCCACCTCAAAATGATTAACTGCAAAGTCTTCTTTTGCCATGTAAGGAAATATCTCCACAGGCACCAGGGATTAGGACAGAGGCATCTTTAGGGGCCATTATTCTGCCTACCACAGTGAACCTGGCATGAAGCAATAGGAAGTGGTGAGGCCTATGCCAAACTGGAAAGTGAAGGCCATTTCTGCAGAGGGAAGCTGCCACATGTCTCTTTAGCTGATTGATTGTTCCTCGTGGGTGTGCAGACCTAGTGCAGCTAGGTCTTGCAAATTTTCAAGAAAAACTAGAAGTGTACATTTTTATTGTGAAATAGTATAACTAAACCGAACTGGGTTTGTTTGTCCACACACAGCGGAAAGCTAAACACTGAAGTACTAAGTTTTTGAAGCAAGAAGGATTTACTGTCAGGTGGCAAAAAAAAAAAAAAAGGAGACACAAATCAGACTCAAATCTGTCTCCCTGAGCTGGGGGTTGTGGCAAGCTCTCTGGTCAGAGGGCAACAAACAAGGTGGATCTGACTGGATCCTGCCATGCAGTGTCCACTCCCTAATTCAGTCCCCACTCCTCAGTCCAAGCACTTAGGTTTCCGTCTATGGATGCACGCTTGGTTCATCTGGGCATGCTCAGGTTATGTGACCTTCAACCTGGGGGTCCACAGCAAATGAAAAACAACTCACAACTTTGTTGCAAAAAAGTAGAACCAGATTGGTCTGATGTGGTTTAGATAGCTCAATATTTAAGCATTAGAAAGCATAAAAGTGGGGGGAACCCCACAACCTCTGCTGGGGCCACACAGAGCATATGTGCTGGCTTGAGACTAAAGCTGCCAATTTGTGGCCTCTGATCTGGAGCTTCCTCACTGGGACAGTTGAGGTAGGGATGATTTATTTTGTGCTGCTTATCACTGTGCCAGAGGGAGAAGTGGCAGGCAGGTATGAAGGGCAGGCCCCTCCAGGACCCAGGGAGAGGTTGGTGTAGCCTCCTACTTACCACCCTCATTCTTGACCTCTACCCAAACCTCTCCCCACCTCCACCTCCCGCCTACCCCAGGAGGGAGCTACCAGGGCTCCTGCAGCACTGCCTTTGGTTACTGCTTAGGTCATTAGCATGTGGCTTTTCTCCTTGACCTTAACTGTCAGGAGGAGAGCCACAACCAGGGTAGTGCAGTCATAGCTGGGCCTTCTGCTCTGCTAGGGCAAACTCACAGATACCATTGCCATGTGCAAACACAGAGGCAGCCTTCTCTTCCTCCTTTTCCCATCCTCCTCCTCCTCCTCCCCTTCCTCCTCCTTCTCTTCTTCCTCTTCATCTCAGCTGGGTCTTTTTTAGTTTCACTGATACTATCAGGACATTTTCAAGAAAACAGATGCCATTCTAGGTGTTTTGAGTAGAAAGATCTTTAGTACAAGGAATTAAAGACTTATATAAGTGCTGGGAGGCTGGGAAGTCAAGAGTAGAAAGTCATTTTCAAGAAATCTGGAAATGTTGGGATTCAGGAGAAGCTACCAACAATGTTCTCTGCTGCCTGTGGCCTTGAATTGGTTGCTTCTCAGGGGTCCTCTCAAAGCTATGGGTAGCAACCCACATCTGCAGATGCCCTTGCACCAGCCACATGCTCTGCTTCCATCCCATATGTGTATGCTTATGCAAGAATCTGGTTTCTAGTTTGAACTCTGATACTAATCCCCTGTGTGACCTTGGGCAAATCCCTTTTCCTTTCTGGGTCTCAGTTTCCTCAACCATAAAAATGAGGTGCAGAGGGAAGGAAGAGGAAGGAAGACAGGTAGGCAGAAGGAGAACTGAGTTTATGGGAAATCCTCAGGCCCCCTTTTGTTCCACAACATTCAGACTTTGGTCATGTTCACAGTGCAAGCTTCACTTAGAGGTTCACTGAGAAAAACAGAGGAAAAAAACATATATTTTGGTTTGATTTTAAATGCATCTTATTTGTACATTTTCATCCCCTGCAAGTTCTCAGGTCTTGACCTAGTCCTCCCTCACCCATTCAAGTGTGGAGAAGGATCATGCTCAGTGCAGAATAAATGCCTGGTACCCCAGTACGGTTCACATGCCTTTTTGTTTGGAATCTGTCTGATCTGTTTATCATTCTCAGAGCAGGGATTTCTTCAGCAACTTTCTAGACATATAAGGCTCTAAAGCACTGAAGGATAGAAATAGCTTCTCTTCCCCCACCAGCCCAGTGTAAACACATCCCTGATGACATTCCTTGAGGATAATGACCTGACCATGGCTTGTGTTATCTCACCCTTTTCCCCTCCAATCCACAGTGGCTCCAGGCCCAATATCCATTATAGAGGCCTGGATCTTTTTCACTAATTTGAAAACTGAATCCAACACATTCCTGAGAAATAGCCTTCTGCAAAAATAATTTGTGCATTTTACCCTCGGCCACTGCACATTCATCCCTCTCTTCAAGCCATAAATGTCAAGCATTGTGGAAGGTTCTCTTTTTCAAAATTTATTGGCTGCTGTTACGAATCCCTTGCAACAGGACCACTTTGATGAGTCCTGATGCTAGCCACAGCTTAGGAAGTGTCAAGGGTGGGCATGCTGGACGGAATCTAGATACAAAGCATTTGCAGGGGCAGTCACTTTCTGGAAATATCCATGATTAAGTCATGAAATCCCCAAAGACCACTTACGCCAGCACTTTCCAAATATGGCTGCACACTCGAATCATATGGAGAACCAAAAAAAAATTCCTGGGCTCCAACCCACCTAATAATTTAGAGTATCTAAAGGTAAGACCCAGGAGGTCGTAAAAAAAATTTTTTTTTGAAGCTCCCTATGCAATTCTGATGCACAGTTAAGTTTAGAAGCCACTTGTCTAGTTCAGTTCTTATAAGAACTAGGATTTTGCCAAATGTCCCTCCTTGTATTCCTCCAGTGATGAGGGGCTCACTGCCTTTCAAGGCAGCCCCTCCCACCCATAGCCAGCTCTGGTTCGTCAGGAAGTTCTGCCTCTGCCTTCCTGAAACTTCCCCTCACTGGTCTGGTTCTGCCTTTTAGGAGCCTGTCTGGTTTTGCTCTTTAGAGATTTGGTTTGGAGGACACAACTTTGTCCCTCCAGTTCTAAAGGGTGAACAGCCCCAGTTCCTTCAGCTGCTCCTCACAGGGCACAGCCCCCAACCTTCCCCGTGGGGGTTACTTCCTGTCTGCCTGGGCGCTACTTCCTGTTTGCCGCTGGGCTCTCAGACCTCTCAGAGGTCTCCAACGGACTCACTGCCTCTATCAACAAGGCCTGTTAATGATTGGCCAATTAATCATTAAGTCAATCAATCCCGGAATGCCTGGCCAGTGCCCAAGGCATACTTCAGGGGAGGAAGGAGAGGCTTTGCTAGGGGCTCACACGGTTGCTGGGGAAACCCAAGGAAAGCCTCAGCATCAAAGTGTCAAGATGCAAATGAAGAGCTAAATTTTGCAGAAGATCTTTGAACATCATAACCATGATATGGTAGCAAAAGTTTCCATAGCGATGTAGCTTAAGGAAAGAACTCTGTGACTAGGGTCCAGCTAGTTACATGCGAATATTCTACATTGAGAGGCAGGGATTACATACAGGGGATTGGGTGCTGGAAGAACTGCTGGAAGGAGCAGAGGTAGAAGCAGGCCTTAGCTAGACCAGGACTGACCCCCTGCACAACATGGATGTGGCCTGCCAGCCTCATGACTTATCTGAGGCCACTGCTGACACACCCTTGCAGCCTCCCTTCAAAGAGCAGGAGGCAGAAGTCAGGGAGCGGCTGCAGGCACAGCTGCCAGTTCAGGTCAGGAAGCTGGAGAGAGACAGATGCTGGCTGCTGCAGAACATCACACATGTCTGCCCTCTTGCTAGTGACACCCTAGCAAGGCCAATGTCCTCCCACTCATTCCCAACTTCTACTCTGGCAGGAATACTGCGAATTGGCAGTTCACCTCCAGAACTCTAACTAGGAAACATAGCTGTTGAGGTGCGGTGCATGTGGAGTGTCCACAGTCCGTCTTGGCATCCTTATAGCAACGAGATGGAGGTAATTGAATGTCTAACAGTTCACCCCTACAGCAGAATTCTGTGCCACCTTGGAGAGAATGATGTTGTCTATGATTAGTGATAGGAGAAAAGTTCATAATGTAGTCCTAAGGTTTTTTTTTTTTTTGAAAAGCAGCAAAATAGAGGTCACTATATGATTTCATTTTTATTACAAGAATTTTCGAAAGATGCAGAGGAAAAAAGTATCAGCAGGATGAACACTCAACCCTAATCATGGCTACCTTTGGATGAAGGGATTACAGTGATTTTTTTCCTTCTTTCATCCTTTTCTGTGTTTTCTAAGCTTTCTACACTGTGTATATATTCTTATTCTTCGGACAAAGCCTGCCCTTTTGAAAGTGCACAGATATAAAATCTTCTTAAAGGAACTGGGGAAAAGGGTAGTGAAAGTGGAAGACAATCAGAAATTAGTGAGGCAAGGCAGATAAGGGGTTAAGGAGTGGCTCCGGGAAGGCAATCTGCGGTGTGTCCTTTGGGGACCTGGACTGAGAAATGCAAAGTGTAGCTTCAGAGAGCCTTGCTGTATGATCTGGGGAAGCTCTGCCCCTCTCTGGGTCTCAGCTTCCCCTCCTAAACGAGCATCGTAGGACCCCAGATCTGAGCAGCGTGGCCGCTGGGCGTGCGGGGCTGCGAGCGACTAGCGACGGAGCGCTGGAGCGGCGCGGGCCGCCGAGGGGCAGAGGGCTGGGGTGGCGACGCGTAGGCTGCTGGGCCCGGAGCACGCCCCGCCGGCCGGCGCCTGGAGGGAGGAGCCTCGGGCTGTGCGGAGGCGGGGCCCGTGGGCAGCCCTGGGTGAGCCGCTGCAGTAGACCTGGGAGAGCCAGAACCTGGACTTGAACTTGAGGCTGAACCCGAGCCGGAGCCAACGCTGCCGCAGGTAACTGACGCCCCCGTCTCCCCTCGGCTCCCCCTGGGCTTCCCCATCTGCGGCCGGCCTTTCCGCCGGGCTCTGTAGGACTCCCTCCACGCCCCTTTCCCACCCCGTCCCTGGCTGGCGCTGGATAGCCCGAGGACACAGACCCCCCTCCCCCGCCAAGCTCTGCTGCCCACCCGGCCCACTCCAGCCTGGAGGCTGGGACATACGCCCGCAGAAGGGGTGGGACGGACGCCGCCAGGGTCCCTGGTACTAAGGAGGTCTGGGCCTTCCCACAGGGCGCTAATAATACAGGGTGGACGGTAAGAAAACGGCCTATATCCGGGAGGAAATGCAAAACTAGGGCTGTGGATGCTGTGTGTCCTCAGTGAGTCCCCAAACCACTCTGGTGCCCAACCTTCTTCCAGAATGGGGTCATCATCCACCCTGATCACTCAGGGCCTGCAGGCAGGCTTTGTGAATTTGGGGTGAGAAGATGCCCTGCAAACTGTACAGCGTGGTGTGCCTGTGAGCCGCGATCTTCCTACCCACAGACCCCGCATAATGCCCGAGTAGGAACAGCCTTGGTGTGGCGGGAAAACCGCCTCCCCTGCCTGCCAAGCTCCTCCAGGCATTGGTGCATTGGTGCATTGGTGATGGGCCCTTTCCCCCACCTCCCCTTGGACTCCTCCCCCTCAGACCCTGGCCTGTTGGCAGTGAGGCTGCTTCTGTCCCAGCACATGAGCAAAACGGAACCTGGGGTACCCTCAACTTCCCCCCAGAGGGGGCTTTCCTGGTCATCGATGGTTTCCATAGGGCAGGGCTTTTGCTGCAGCCTGGCTGTCCTGAATGAGTTCTTTGTTCCTCTCCCTGCCCAGGGCCTGTTTGGGGGTGAGAGGGGAGTGCAGGGCTGGAGCTGGGGGGCAGGTGCAATTCCTTTTGCTGCTGGGTGGGGCAAGGTTCATGTGAGAGAGCAAAGGCTGAGCGATTTAATCCTGGCTAGAGACTAGCTGCTTCATCTAGGAACTTTACACACTTAATTTTCATTTCATAAATTTTATATGCTGTTTAAATTTTATAGTAGTTGCTGTTTTAACAACTGATATGTTGTTCACATAGCAGTCCCCCATATGTGGGATGCCCCATGGGGGCGGCTCTGTTTTCAGAGCCGCAGCATAGGAGCGAACAGCCCTCTCCCCAGCTGCTGCTGCTGCCTGGCTGCTCCTCCGGGCCAGCTGAGGTGGGGCTGGGACCTGTGCCGGGGCCAGGCTGGGTTGTTTCCTGATGTCCTGGGTGGAGCGCGTCAGACTTTTTACATGCATGACCCCATTGGACATTACCCCATGGGGCATTTCACGTATGGGTGAACTGAGGCACACAGGGGAAGTGACGCAAGCTCTTCCTGCAGAACAGCTGTAGCTGAGTTCCTTTGACATCTACTCAAGTCTTAGGTCAATTCTTAAAAGGCCTTTGTGGATATGTCTATGTTTTCTCAGTATATCCTTCAATAACTACCTCTTGAGCAGCTGCTCTGTAGTAGGCATCATTCTAGGCTCAGGGACATAGAGAGCAATGAATGAAACAAACAAACAAAAAATCCCTGCCCTCGTGGAGCTTACATTTTATTGGAGGAAGACGGACAATGAACATGTAAGCCTGTAAAGACAGGGTTTGGGATGTGAGACGGAGAAACTTCTAGCAGAGTGTGGGGCTTGGGAGTGCTGGCATGGGAGGAGTTGCAGTTTTATAAAGGGTGGTCAGGGAAGGCCTTGCTGAGGAAGTGGTGTTTGAGCAAAGGCCCCGCAGAGATGAGGGAGGGAGGTGGAGCATGATGGCGGAATAGGACCAGAGACTTCTATAGGCGCCTCAGCACCCTTACAATCCATGTTTTTAGCGGTAACACTCCTTTATGTTGGAGTCTTGGGACGTCTGAGCTGGTGGGCCTGTGGGTGCCCCCTGGCCCCGTCCCTCCTGTTCACGCTGGCTCCTTGTGTGCCTCTCCAGAGAGTCAGCATGCTGCGCTGCCTGGTGCCCCGGCTGCTCTGCCTCCACGGCAGGACCGCCCTGTACTCCTCGGCAGCAGCCCTCCCAAGCCCCATCCCGAACCCGGACATCCGCTACAACCAGCTGTTCATCAACAACGAGTGGCGAGATGCGGTCAGCAAGAAGACCTTCCCGACAGTCAACCCTGCCACGGGGGAGGTCATTGGGCACGTGGCCGAAGGGGACCGGGCTGATGTGGATCTCGCCGTGAAAGCTGCCCGGGAGGCCTTCCGCCTGGGGTCCCCCTGGCGCCGGATGGATGCCTCCGAGCGGGGCCGGCTGTTGAACCGCCTGGCCGACCTAGTGGAGCGGGATCGTGTCTACCTGGCTTCACTGGAGACCTTGGACAATGGGAAGCCTTTCCAAGAGTCTTATGCCTTGGACCTGGATGAGGTCATCAAGGTATACCGGTACTTTGCTGGCTGGGCTGACAAGTGGCACGGCAAGACCATCCCCATGGACGGCGAGCATCTCTGCTTCACCCGGCATGAGCCGGTGGGTGTCTGTGGCCAGATAATCCCCTGGAACTTCCCGCTGGCCATGCAGGGCTGGAAGCTCGCTCCAGCGCTCGCCACAGGCAACACCGTGGTTATGAAGGTGGCGGAGCAGACCCCCCTGTCTGCCCTGCACGTGGCCTCCCTCGTCAAGGAGGCAGGCTTTCCCCCGGGGGCCGTGAACATCATCACGGGCTACGGCCCGACAGCAGGGGCGGCCATCGCCGAGCACATGGATGTCGACAAAGTGGCCTTCACGGGCTCCACCGAGGTGGGCCACCTGATCCAGAAGGCCGCTGGCGACTCCAACCTCAAGAGAGTCACCCTGGAGCTGGGCGGCAAGAGCCCCAGCATCGTGCTGGCCGACGCCGACATGGGCCACGCCGTGGAGCAGTGCCACGAAGCCCTCTTCTTCAACATGGGCCAGTGCTGCTGCGCCGGTTCCCGCACCTTCGTGGAAGAGTCCATCTACGATGAGTTTCTCGAGAGGACCGTGGAGAAAGCCAAGCAGAGGAAA
Organism: Mirza zaza; assembly: GCA_008750895.1. NCBI lineage: Eukaryota > Metazoa > Chordata > Mammalia > Primates > Cheirogaleidae > Mirza > Mirza zaza. The sequence goes on along the minus strand of VSMD01058713.1, from coordinate 62,603 downwards.
GTGGGGAACCCCTTTCAGCTGGACACGCAGCAGGGGCCCCAGGTGGACAAGGAGCAGTTTGAAAAGATCCTGGGCTACATCAAGCTTGGCCAGAAGGAGGGGGCAAAACTTCTCTGTGGCGGGGAGCGTTTTGGGGAGCGCGGTTTCTTCATCAAGCCTACGGTCTTCGGTGGCGTGCAGGATGACATGAGGATCGCCAGAGAGGAGATCTTCGGGCCCGTGCAGCCCCTGTTCAAGTTCAAGAAGATCGAGGAAGTGATTGAGAGGGCCAACAACACCAGGTATGGCTTGGCTGCTGCCGTGTTCACCCGGGACCTGGACAAGGCCATGTACTTCACCCAGGCTCTCCAAGCCGGGACCGTGTGGGTCAACACCTACAACATCGTCACCTGCCACACGCCGTTTGGAGGCTTTAAGGAATCTGGCAATGGGAGGGAGCTGGGGGAGGATGGGCTTAAGGCCTACACAGAGGTGAAGACAGTCACCATCAAGGTTCCTCAGAAGAACTCCTGAGAACGGCCGTGGCACAGGCCCAACCCCAGTCCGGCAGTTCCGCAGCCACCTAGACCAGTGGCTGCCAGACCTTTCTTGGCCATGGATGCCCTTTATTTGTTCCAAACGAACTCTTAGTAGGAACCCCAACAAATAAAGCAATTAAATCAGAGCTGTTCTATTTAAAGCAGGGAGAGGGGGGCTGGGCTCAGAGTCCTACCCACCTGCTCCCCAGCCCCAGCCCCCTTGGTGGCCTGTGAGTTGCTTCCATGAAACCTTAGAAGTCTTGGAAGACAGATGAAAACCCACTGATCTGGACAATAGTTTTTAGTTCTTCCTGCTGATCTAAGGACTTTCCAATGGGTTGACTTGATGGCTTAGTGGATGGACTCAATGCAGACATAGGATTAGAAGGCACTAGGAGTTTTGGACTAGGCGGACACCAAATCTTGGCCCTACTACTCTTCATTGGCTTAACATGAACACCAGGAGTGCCTTTCCTTTTCTAAGTACCAGATCTGGCTGTTTTTTGTCATTGTCCTTCATTTTACTACTGATTTTCCTTAATTTGAGGGAAGGAGTAGGCCAAGAATATGTTTACATAATTGTACCTTTAAAATAAGCCTAGACACCCCAAGTATCCATCAACTGATAAGTGGATAAACAAAATCTTTCCATGGAATATTCCTTGGACTATTCGGCCACAAAAGGGAATGAAGTACTGACATAGGCCACAACATAGGGAACCTTGAAAACATTCTAAGGGAAAGAAGCCAGACATACAAGGCTACAAACTGTATGATTCCATTTTTTATGAAATATCCAGACTAGGCAAATCCATAGAGACAGAAAGTAGATTAGTGGTTGCCAGGGGCTGAGAGAGTAACTGCTAATGAGTTTGGGATTTCTTCTTGGGAGGTTTTGAAAATATTCTGGAATTGAACACTGGTGATGGTTGTACAACTTTGTGACTTAAAAGTATGGATTGTTTAATTATGGTATGTGCATTAATTTCATTTAAAAATTAAAATAAACTCATTCTATTAGTAAATCCATTTTGTCTCAATATTATCTTGTTGCTGAACATTTTGCAGAGTCTTGGGAATGCAAGGGACCCAGGTAGTACCTAGTCAATCCCCAGCCAGGTACAAAGTCCCCTCCTCAATGTCTCTATTTTTGTTTTCTCTTGGCTGGGTGACAAAGCACAACTGTAAGACCCACAGAGAAAAACGCTGGTTCCTGTCCAGAGCAAGTCCAGCTCATTTGGAGGCTTCCACTTGGTATTGCCCCCACCCCTCAAAACCACACCACCCCTCAAACCAAGCCCAGCATAGGGGCCATCCTGACATGCTGGGATTTCTTCAGTTTCCAAGGGCAGAGTTCTTTATGGCTACTGCTAGTCTTGCTGCTTTCATTCCCCACCTGATGGGAATAAACGTAACCCAAGCCAGCCAGGCCAGGGTACAGAAGCAGAATGCTGGGCCCGTCCCTCCTGGGTTTCCATCTTTCCAGAGTACGTGGCTTACAAGTCACTGTCCTTTTCAGTCTGCCCGTTCTTGTGAGTGCACATGCTGTCATCTCTTTAACATCCTGTTGTCTCACCTGGGCATCAAGGTGGTTTTGTTCATTATCTTAACTTGGGTTTGGCCGGACACTTTCTTGACGGTTCGGGGTCTATCTGGACGCCTCACCTCCCTTTCCTAGGCCCTCCTGTCTACGCCATTTGTCTACGGCTGAGGTGATCCCGACTCTTCCCTGAAGTGCACTTTCTGCCTCTCTCTCTGGGAGGCCACGGGCACCTTTGCTGCGTAGTAGCGCAGGGGAAACGGGAGTGAGTGGGTGGATGGGTGTCTCTAATGACTAACAGGCAACATCACGATACTTTAACGCATCCATTCTTTTTTTATTTTCTCTTTGATTTTTATTTTATTTTATTTTTTTATTTCAGCATATTATGGGGGTACAAATGTTTAGGTTATGTGTGTTGCCTTTCCCCCCATCTTCGTCTCCGAAGTCAGAGTTTCAAGTGTGTCCATCCCCCAGATGGTGCGCATTGCACTCATTATGTATGTACATACCCATCCCCTCCTCCCCCTCCCATCTGCCCGACGCCCAGTAAATGTTATTCCTATATGTCCACTTAGGTGTTGATCAGTTAATACCAATTTGCTGGTGAGTACATGTGGTGCTTGTTTTTACATTCTTGGGATACTTCGTTTAGTAGATGGGTTCCAGCCCTATCCAGGAAAATAGAAGAGGTGCTAGATCACCATTGCTTCTTACAGCTGAATAGAATAGTATTCCATGGTATACATACACCACATTGTATTAATCCACTCAACACATCCATTCTTTATATGATTCTCCATACTTCTTAGCCTAAGAGGAACTTTGTAGACGGTGTCTCAGTATGGGGAGGGATTGGGAAAAGACAATCTTCCAGCCCCAAAATTCTGAGACTAAGGCAAATTGTGAATCAGCTCAGCCCTCACGGCCCCTCCCCACCCATTTTACCACTGCTCCGAATGTAGAGGCTTGTGAGCAGGGAGGTCTAACCAGGCAGCACAATTCAGGCTAGACCCTGCCCGCAAGACTTACTCGGTGGTGGATGCTGCAATTCTGTGGCACCCATCTGTGCAGAAGATTTTGATCAAGCTCTTAACTCTGCACTTAACCCTTAGACATGCCGTTGAAGCCTCACAGCTCTAGAAAGCAGGTGCTGGAGTTTTTCTTTTCTTTTTTTCCAGAGGAGGAAACGGAAGCTGAGAGGCTTTAGTAAGAGGCTCATTGGAAGTCAGTTCCCCATGAGCATGCGCAAGGGCCCACAAATGGGGGTATGTATACCGAGGGGCATGTCCAAGCCACCCATGAGCCTGAAGGAGCCGCAGCAGTGCCGAACAAACCCAGCACACCAGCGACTTTGCTGGGTCCGTCAGGCTTGCTGCTAAGTCGCTGGTTCTCCCGATCGGATCTGAGCCCTTTTAGGAACTTTAATTTGGCTTGGTTCCATTCTGGGTGTGAGGCTGGCTTCTGGTGGCAACCTTGGGAATTCATTTACGCAGCTCATTCATTGGTTTAAGAAAGAAAGAAAAAACAAAGGCCCTGGTTCTAGGCTGGTTGTGGGGGAAGGAGAATTGAGCAAGACAGTCTCTGCCTGGCATGAGCTCACAGTTGGGCAGGAGAGACACTTGCAGAGCAGGGTGAGAAGGGCATGAGAAGTAGCACACAGAGGTCGTGAGAGGGTGAGAGGAGAAAAATCAGGTTAAGCACCCACAATGTGCCGTCTCCCTTAATGTTTCCAACCACCTTGAGGCATTTAGTATTATCATTCTACACTTGCTACGCATCAAGCCCCAAAGATGTGCAGGTCTTCTGATGTCTGCTGCACACCAAGGCATCCTGGGGCACCCAGCTCGGCCCAGGGACAGGTCCAGTGCGAGGGGACACAGGAGCCCCCTGGATGCAACCAGGCCCAGGGACAAGGGAAGGGTGTTCCTGGAGTCTCTGAGAAAGCGTGGAGGACTGGAGGAAAAGCAAGTTTTCCCATGGGGAGGGGAGAGGCAGGGAGGAAAGGCTGGTGGGGGGGCAGGCAGGCGCTGGGAAGGGGGCTCCTGCACCCTGCAGGGCAGCTCACACCTTGTCCTGCAATGGGATGCCCCTGAGGGTTTGAAGAGGAAAGTGATAGGGTCAGATTCAGTTTCTAAAGCTGGAGAACTGATTGAGGAGTAGTGTTGGGAAAATAGGCTAAGAGGCAGGAAAGGTTTCAGGGGTTTTGCAGGGCTTTGCCTTGAAGGAATGTGTGGACATGTTGGTTCACAGAATAGAAGCTGCTTCCAACAAGGGAGGCATTGTCAGGGATGTTTGCAAAGCAACGTTTCTTCTTTGCTGCTGACCGTTGCCTTGAGCTTTTTTGCAGAGCAGAAGCTCGGTTTAGGTCCTTGGTGGAGAAGCTGGTTAAAATGCCTGCCCAGCAGGTAACATGCAGCTGGAAGTATCCTAAACTTCAAGGCTATTCCTGCTTCACTCTTGACCATGTCTCTGTATTTAGAGAAGTAGATTAGAGTAGTACACAGCCTCAGTGTTCTCACTTTATACATTTTTATCTTTAACTTGTATGCTCAGCTAGCTCTAACTTAGGGCTTAACATGTTTATCTTAGCAAAATTTTATAACAGTCTATTCTTGTAGACAGAATTGGGTAAGGGTCCCCTGGAAACCTCAGTGAATGAGCTGTACACATAATTCTTTAATCAAGCACAACTATTTGCTGTATCAATAAATACCAATGGGGGAGTCAGGGGTCCTCCAGCAGGGTAGACCTGGGGTCCGAGCCTCTCAGAACACTACTGCTGATGCCCAGAGGGATGCTGGCCTGCACCAGGGTGTGGGGTCAGGGGCAGAGCCTGGAGAGCCAGGAGGTGGCTTCGGTGGATGGTGACAGATGGGCAGCTTGGAGCAAGAGGAGAGCAAAAGTTTGGGTGACATCATGCTTCTGGCTAGGGTGACCAAATGGGTGGTGCCAGCCACTGCAAAAGGGACACTTGCTGGAGGTGTGTGCTTATGGACAAGATATGGAATTTACTTATTTATTCAGCACATTTTACTGAGGGTTAACTATGGGCTGGGGGAACTACTCTAGGGCTGGAGATATAGCAGGGAATGAAAGAAAAATCTTGAACATCCTCTCTGATGGGGGAAGCACACCATGAGCAAAGTACACATGATATAGCCTGTGGATGGTTAAGGGGATTATGGAGAAAATCACTGCCACGAAGGGAGCCGGGAGCCTGAGTGGGGCGGGGTAGAAGTTCTAATCTTCAAAAAGGTGCTCAGAGGTGGTCTCATGGAAGAGATGACAAGGGCCTAAAAGAGACTGGAGCTTGGCTGGAGGGCTCCAGGAACATGGGAGGCCAGGTTGCCAGTGAGGGGCAAGCCAGGTGGGAGGTGGGGCAGAGACGGAGCAGGTCTGGGCGGGGGCAGATGGCTAGAGCTTGGAGGCCACTGTGTGGGTGGACTGGGGCCTTTGCTCTGACTGATGAAGGAGCCACCAGAGGGTGTTGGGCAGAGCAGGGACATCATCTGACTTGCATTTTAAAAGGATCAGTGGGGTTGCTGTGTTAAGAACAGATTGTAGGGAGGGCGGGAGCAGCCTGACCTTGAGAATGCCAGCATCGAGGGGTGACAGGAGAATGAGGATCCCACAGGGGCAGCTGAAGAGCAGGAGGAAGACCCAGGAGAGGAGACCAGAACTGAGGAAGGCTGGGCTCTCCAATGGGCGAGAACCACTCCCAAGAGATCAAGAGCACTGAGGCGTGTCGCTGGGCAGCAGCCACAGGGGTCGGTGGAGAAGAAGAGCAGTTTGTGTGGATCATTGGGGACAGAAGCTAGACTGGCCTGGACTGAGAACACCATTCAACCTCCTCAAGCCCCAGTGACCTGTACATTAATCCTGGAGTTATGAAGACCTTCAAGGGAAAACAAGAAGTCACGTTATGAAGCCCTGTGAGAGCCTCTAGGACATCTCACTTAGCCAGAGAAGTGCACAGAGCAGCTTGTCCAAGGCCCCAAGCTCAGTGGTGCCAGAGCCCAGCCTGGAGTGGAGGCCTTGTGGCTCCTGGCCAGGTATGCTTCCCACGTGCATCAGCACAATGTCAGCTGCCGTGACAACCCTCAAGGCTGAGGGTTCAACACAACAACGATTCATTTTTTGCTTCTGGAATCATCTAACAAGGGTGTCTGATTAATTGGCACTTTTCTTCTGCATGGAGATTCAGGAACACAGCTTCCTTCTATCTTGTGGCTCTACTGTCTACAATGGTTCTCAACCGTTTTTATGTTATGTACTCTTTTGAGAAGTTAATAAACTTCTTAGACTTTTTCACCAGAAAAAAATGCACATGGAGTTCCCAGAACCCATGAGCCCATCTACAGAGTGCTGAAGGGTCTATGGAGCAGGGCCTCAAGCCCCCCGTGTCAGCTGGCAGATGGGGAAGAAAGTGCAGAAGAGGCACAGCTGCTTGTCACAAGCCCTGCGCTTTGCATGAATGCGCCACCTCTACGTGCCATCTCACTGGCAAAACTACCCGACCCGGCCTCGGCGCAGAGGGAGGCTGGAAGAGCAGTGGGAGACAGGACAGCTCCACACTGTGCAGGGCCTGGGTTTGGGGGCAGCTCCACTGTGGCGTGCTGACACGGGGGTGCTTCTCGCCCTGTGTTTAGGGTCCACTCCTCCATGGGCCATCTGCTCCCTCCCAGCCTTGCTCATGTTGTTCTTTCTCCTTCCTTCCTTCGGCTCCAAAGTCAGCCCATCTTCCTGGGGCCCGCCTGAGGCCCACCTCCTCTGGGATGCTTCCTCTGAACTACTGATTTGAGCACTCTCTGGCCCCTTTGAGCTCATCGCAGTTGTCCTTCGTTTAGTCTTGTCCAGTGGCAACTCTTGTTATGGGTTTAATTTGTTTGTCCCACTGTGTCTCTAGACTGTGTCTCTCACTCCAAGCATGTCCGATTTCTCTCCCTGCCCCCTGCCACTGGCACACAGCCCTCAGTGTCCCCTACAGAACGGACAGTGTGTGACCATTCCCTAAGGGGCCTAAGGGGTCCTCAGAGCAGGAGACCAGGGCAGTGAGGCCGACGTCCCCAGACTGATGCGGAAACCTAGGCTCAGAGAGTCGAGGGAAGTGACCCAGACCCGCAGACTATGGGAGGGCTTGACCTGGGTTCCAGGTCTTCCAACTCCAAAGCTAATGCCCATTCTACCCAAGCGACAACTGCATGCACCTTCGGCAGCTCGGAGAGACAGGGTCATGTCTGGCACTGTGAGCAGCTCTCTTGTGCCAGGGCAACAGGCGAGCCCTCAACACCTAGGGACTCCTGGTACACAGTAGGTGCTCTGCAAATGTGCGTTACAGATGGATTTATGCATGGAGGAAGGAGAGGCTGCTGTTGCCCCATTCCCTAGTACTGATAATTTTTACTCTTCCCTCAACAATCAACCACTCCCTAATATTATAGGGGAGGTTCAGGCACGCGGAAGAGACAGCCATAGTGAAAAGGGACACAGGCAACTCTGCCTCCTGGTGCTAACACTCTCCAGGCCCCGGATGCACTGGAGGCTGAACCCTGTAGTGAGCTCACCCTCCAAGAGAGAGAAGTCAGCCCCACTGGGCCGGAGCCCGGGCAGGAATTGGTACCCGATTCTGCCCCAGGTGATGGGCTCCCACGTTCTGAATTCATTAACTGCAGACACCAGAGCACTTGGGTTTCCCTGAATTAATTAAAATCTCACAGAACAATCACTCTCTGATTTAATGTTCAAGAGGCCCTGGCAAAGGCTGGGAATGAGGAAATTCATTAGGGGAGACTGCAGCTGCTCGATGTTCTTCTCCCCCATCATCCAGCCCTCGGGGAGAGGGCAGGGCAGTGTTTTTAAAGACGTAGGAATTAATTTCACTACAAAGCCTAAAGAAAAAAAAAATCCACCTTGACTAAAAACTAGCCTTTTTTTAAGGGGGAAAGTGGATACGTTTAGGATTGAACACTGGCTTTAGAATTATCGTCCTCAAGGCCAGCTATGACCCAGACGACACTGAAGACTGAGATCCAGGCTGTCCACTGCTTACAGCATCAAATTCACCCTCCTCTGATGGCATTTAGGGCTGTGGCCTAAAACTGCCACCTGCCTGCCGCCACAGCCCCGAGCAGCAGTCCCTGGCCACTGACCCTGTTCACAGACTACACTGCATTTCTCCACTGACCCTATTTTCATGCTGTTTCCTTAGCCTGGAGCCCCCCATGCCCACTGCAGCCAGCTCAAACGCCTCCTCTCCTGAGAAGTCCTTCCTGATTGTGCCCTGCTCTGACCACAAAGCAGACACCTTGCACTGCCCAGCAGGACGGAAAACCTGTTCCACCCATTTCTCCACTCGAGTCTGGGTGCAGGACCTGGTCTCACCACACCTTCATGTGGCCAAGTGTCCTGCGTGAAGGATGCTACCCATTGTGTGTGGGAGACAACACAGTGCAGACCTCGGCGAGTGGATTTAATGCTAGAATGCTCGTACGGTAGGACACACACGTTTGGGGGCAGTCAGAAGGCTCAGGCTGCCAGGAGCATAAGATGGTTGGGGCTGGTTAAAAACTGCAGGCATGGTGACCATGTGGGGCTGTGCCCACAGCCTGGGAGTGAGAGGGAAGAAGGGTTTGGACTGAAGTAGCTGCTGAGGGTAAGCAGAAAAAAGGGTTAACGTGCATAAGGGATGGTAAAGAAATACCAGTGGGACCTGGGCCCACCTACAGCAGCATTCCTAGGACAAAGAGACCACAAAGACTATCCTTAAAAACATTTATTGTCAGGGTGCAGAGGTCGTGGCATCAGGACATCTATGAAAACAGGGTAGAAAGACACAGGCTTTGGGGGGAGGGATGATCATGTCTTCACGTGATGACAGCAGCCACAGCACACGTTCTCTTAGCCACTGAAGAGGTCTTTCGGTACTCACATTTCAAAAGCCATTAGGTTGGAACGATCATGTTAATCTACCTTTTTGGTTTTGGTAAAAATTCCAGACAGTGTGACATGTATTATTTATTTATGTTTGCATGCTAAAGCCAGCCCCACGCGCTCTTGCTGCTCAGCACTGCCACCGCCGGAGGTCCGTGCACCCTGCTCTCTGGGTCTAGGCAAATTTGAGGCGATTCAATTGACTCTGCAGAATGTGCTCATTAGCCGACGCATGATGTTGTTCTACTCCCTTCTCCAGAGCCGTAGCACCGCCATTCCTTCTGACATAATTTCACCAACGGCCTGACCACATCATTTCCCAGCCATTCAAATCACAGGGGCCTTAACTGCAGACTCTCCAACACTGAAATAAATCACAGTGGGGGAGAAGGGAGTAGGGGCAGGGGGTGCTGAGTGGGGAGGGGGGATGAGCAGATCCCCCGGCAGCCCCAACCCCCAACAGAAAAGAGCAGCTTCCAGTTTGATCAAGTTCAATCCCAACTGCTTTGAAAGAGCGCCTCTAATGTTTTAAGTTCTGCAAACCACTCATCTAGTTTCATTCCCCTCTTACTCAAATGAGGACACTGAAGCCCAGAAAATGAAGGGGACTTGCTCAGGGTCACACAGCAAGCCAGAAAGAGACATGCAAATGGACCACCTGTTTCCAGATTCTCAGGCTAGTCTTGTTCTACCATGACACCATCCCAATATCTTAGGTACAGAATGGCCAGGCTTAAAGGCAGAAAATCCAATCCTAACAAGGATTCTAAAATGTGATAATGCTCAATGTGAGTGGCATGAGAGTGTGCTTTAGAAGGTGGGATGAACCTTGGTAAAGGTCCCTGAAACCTGTGGGATTGGCGGCATCTTTTTTTACGCAGTCCTGGGATTACCCCGAGAAGCAGCACCATGGAGCAGAAAGGGTAGCAAGGAGGGCCAGGCGCCCCGAGTCCTGGTCCTGCTCAGAGACCTTGGGCAAGTATTATAGCTTTACCACCTAGAGCCTGGTTTCTTCATCTGCGAAAGGGAGAGACACTAACACCTGCCCTGGCCACCCTCCCAGAGTTAGGACCACAGCTGGGAAAGAGCTTCGTGAATGTAAAGGATAGTCCATAATAAGGGATCCCAATTCTGGCTTTAAAAAATTGTAATCACCTAGAGATCTATCTTTTTTAGACCAGACAGTATATATTCTCTTTTCCTTTTTTCACTAAAAAAGACAAAAAGAAAGCCTTATTCCTGGATGAGGCCAAAATGTCTGTAAGTGAAATATATTCTACTACACTCCAATTCCACAGCCCAGAGAACACTGGCCTCCTTTCTACAATTGGTGTCCAGAAGCCAGGTCTCCACAGACCCCCTGGTTAGAGAATGTGGGGCTACCAAGTGGACGTTTTGGTCTCCAAATGCCCAGCCAGGGGCTCCTGAATCTGGGAGAGTATCTAAGACTAAATCTCTTTAAAATAGGTAAAAGGCAGGAATAGAAGAGCTACAGCCAGCTGTCCACACCCTGGTATGAGCAACAGAATTTGTTTCAGAAGGAATACCATCTCTAAAAGAATGCTAAGACCACACTTCCTGTGTTTTTTCCATAGGCCCATCTTCCTGTAGGATGGCAGGGCCAGAGGGGACACTGGTAACGTCCAGTCCAAATGCCACACTTCCAGGTGAAGAGACCAGGGCCCAGAGAGTAGGAGGGACCTGCCCGGGTCACACAGAAAGTTAAGGTCAGGCAGAGGAGAACCGGGGCCCTCCTCCCTCCTTCTACAGCACACACTAAGTCACAGAGCACCCACTAAGAGGTCACAGACAAATGAGGTAAAGAGTCACAGGTGACACATGCCTTGTTTTGAGCCCTTCAGAATCACAAACATACAACTATGTGATCTCCCTGGGAGGGAGTGATTAAAAAAGGAATTCTCATGGAGCAATACATTTCAAAAGTATAAAAACCCACATGCATGTCCGTTTTCCCATGTTTGCCCTGCTAAAAACTACATCTGCATACGAATCTAGTTTGCATCTAATTTTTAAAAACATACAAAAGGGGTCATCTACAAACACAGTTTTTTCAACTCTTCACAAAGCACAAAGATCCATAACTTGACTTCTCGGTCATCCCGTGATCAATGTTCCTAAGACCCTGGGAAGAAAACGAGGGGAAAGAATTAGAGAAAAGCAGCCTGCTGTGTTACAATCAGCTGTGTGCTACACAGGAGGCAGGGGAACAGTCCCTAACTTCAAACCTCTCCCTGGCAAGGAATGTGCCAGTGGGGAGTGCAAGGGCCCCGTGGGGACCCAAGAATACATTTAAGACCAATGACTAGACATTTCAGATTCCAGCTTAACAAGAGGAAGAACTTTCCAGCCATTGGAAAATCCAAACATGGTTGTCTACGTGGTGGTAGTGAGCTCCACATCACTGGGGGCATGCAAGCAAGAGCTGGCCAATACTACGTGTTGCACAGAGAACTCTAGACCTGGGCAGCAGTGATGGTCTTAAAATTCCACGATTCTTCTTGGCTTCCTTTTGTTTTGTTTTTTTTCTATTTTTAGAGACAGAGTTTTGCTCTGTGGCCCAGGCTGGAGTATAGTGGCAGGATCATAGCTCACTATAATCTTGAGCTCCTGGCCTCAAGCAATCCTCCCACCTCAGTTCCCAAGTACCTAGGACTACAGGCGTGTACCACCACACCTGGATGATGCTTTTATTTTTGTAGAGATGGGAGTCTCACTATGTTGCCCAGGCTGGCCTCAATTCCTGGCCTCAAGCAGTCCCACTTTGGCCTCCCAAAGTACTGGGATTACAGGTGTGAGCCACTGTGCCCCAGCTCTTGGCTTCCTTTTAAAACATCATCTATAATAGACTATTCATACTCCAGAATTGTGTGTGTATAAATATTATAGATATATATATTTTAATCATGAAACATATATGTATATAAAACAAAAAAGTCAAGTACCAAGAAGGCAGCTTTAAGACCCAATCTCTTAACTCTTTGCTGACTTCCTACATTTTCATATTTTTCTCCCCATGTCTAGGACCTCTAAGTTTACTCACATACACCCATCCTTCAACCCACTGCCACTTCCTCATGATTATCCTTTGTTTTCCCCAGTCCTGAGCACTCCTCCTGCCTCACCCCCCTTTCCTGAGCATTGCATTCCTTGTATTCATTATAATAACGTTCACGCTTCATTTTTCGGGGCATGCCTACAGACCTGCTGTGAGGCCTTGCACACAGAAGGCATGCAGTAATAGTGGCTAAAAGAATACTGTGATTAAAACTATAGCAAAATCCTTCTGCTTTTAGGAAACTCTATCAGACCTGTTTCTCATTCTTCTTGCTCTATTAAGCATATGTGGGTGGCCTTGGTGACAGTGCCTGTTCGGGACTGTAGGAGGATCACACGTCCCTGCCCTGCGCCTCTGGTGCGAGGAGCGCACCCCCCAACTCCCACCGCACTGGATGTGGCTGCGGGACCTGCTTTGGCCAATGGACTGCAAGCAGGCACGACACCCGTCACGCTTTAGCAGAGGCCTTAAATGCAACGGTGTGGGCGGCTCGGCCTCTTACGCGTCCCTTCTGCCACAGAATAGATGTGTTCCACGTTGGGACTGCTCCTCCGGCCGGGCGCCAGATGAAAGGACACGTAGGGTGGAGCCACGGCCGAGCCACAGCTGTGTGTGACATGAAACGTGAACAAGAGATAAATGTCTGTGGCTGGGAACTGGCGAGGCTTTGGGGGCGTTGCGCAGCAAAAGCTGGCTAATAACGCGCTTCATTTCCCAAGTTCACAGTCCACCTGTAGGCGGGCACATATGCAACCCCAGCTGTCACCTGTGTGAGTGTGACAAAGAGCCCCTGGCCAGAGGAGACACACAGACCTCTCTGCCCCGCCCCCGCCCCGAAGGAGCCGTGCTGCTAAGCAGCACAGGGTCTTAAGGACAGGGAGACGGCCTGGGGACAGAAGAGCTGCAACAGGAGGAAGAGCCCGGGAACACACAAAGCAGGAACGTGTCTCACCCGGATGCCGTCACAATGACACCGTCTGCTACCTCTCTCAGTGTGGCCTCTGGGAGGACCCATAGGAAATATTCCTGCAGCCTCAGAAACAGAAAAACACAGCCAGCCTGTTCACGTTAGGGACGCCCACCGCGTTCGCAGCTCGGCCTGTGCGCTGGGAGCTCAGAGCGAAATGTGTGCGGGACACGCCAGAGGTGCGACCCGCGCGTCTAAACACGCTCCTACTTCTGCTTGCCCTCTGGTTCCCCCCACCTATGTATTTTCCTCCTTTTAAATGACACATCTTATGAGCCACCTCAAATCTCCTGTGACATGGGTGAAGGAGCACTGAAAACGACTCAGAGCACGTACGCCTCTCCGTCACATGTGGTCATCTGGAGCCGGGAAGCGGGGGCTCTTGGGCTTACTCAGCTCGAGAACCGTCACGGTGCCGTGGGACTGCGCTTCCCCAACCAGGTTGGCCGCGTGGCACTGGTACACCCCCTCGTCTTCCTTTCTCAGCGGGTTGATCTAGAAACACAACAGGCAAGGGTCCCTGGCACAGTGAAATGACCTCCTTATTTAGTTCTGAATGGTCAGTGTGAACGCTTCTTCCTTTCTAGACTAACACACACCTCGTCCTATTTCTCTTCTCGTCGTGGCGGCCAAGGAGCCCAAAGACAAAGTTCCTTCTCAGGGGCCCTCATGAAGGGCACTCTCCCTATTGTGGCTCTCATGGCAATAATTCCTCTGCACTCCGGCCTTTTACTGTGAGCCGCCTGGTCCTTTTATTGAAGGTGACAGGTATAGATTATAAGGAAAACACCTCAAAGAAGAACAAAAGTCTACTAACCAAAGAATGACCCATGAAGTGTTCCTGTCGGGGCAGCCTTTACAAACTACCACCAGAGATAACTGTTTTCCCCTCCCTGTCTTTTCTTGTAAGAAAGTGGGGGATGTGCTTGATTTGACAAAGCCACACCCGATGGCATTCCCAGCCTCTCAGCTGGGGGGAGAAGAGCCACTGCCCTCCCAGGGTGCCATGAGGAAGACACCTCAGAGGGCATCCTGAGGATGCGAGGAACTACACAGCTCACCCCTGTCGCTCTGCCGTGTTATAACTGCCTCTCTCAATTGCATCACCTACGGACCGTGGGGCGGGCCATGCGCGCCACCTCATTTTGAACTCATGCCGATCGTGGGTGAAGGGTGAGCATTGTTACCTTCATTTTACAGGAGTAAGTCATGGACTGTAGGGCCACAGCTAAGTCACGGACTGTCGGGCCACAAGGGCCGCCAGAGGTTACTCAATTCAAAGCCCTCTTTTTACGCTGGTGGAAACTGAGGCTCAGAGGGATATAGTAACCAGCCCAACATAGACCTATCACCTCATCCCATCACTCTTTCAAACAGGTGGCATCCCCAATCTTAGCCAAAATGCTACAAGTGGCATAAAAAGAACCCTGGACGGGGACTTGAACATGCCATCATCCCCGTTATCAGCCGCAGGATCCTAGGCAGGTGCACTAGTTTCCTACTGCTGCTTTAACAAACCGCCACAAGCTTAGTGGCTGAAAACAAACAAATTTGTCATCCACAGTGCTGGGGGTCAGAAGCCCAGGTGGGTCTCAGCAGACTAAAATGAAGGTGTGGGCAGGCCTGCTTTCTTCCTGCAGGCTCTCGGGGACTTCTGTCGTCTTGCCTTTTCCTGCTTCCAGAGAACTCTGGCACTCCTTGGCCGTGTCCCCTTCCTCCATCTTCAAAGCCAGCAATGGCGGGGCGATTCCTCCTCACATTGCCTCCCTCTGCCTCTGACTCTCCTGCTTCCCTCGTCCACATTTAAGGACCCTCCTTTAAGCTGGGCCACCTGGATGACCCAGGCTAGTCCCCGTACCTTACAGTCAGCTGTTTAGCCACCTTCACCCCCTCCCTGCCATGGCACGTAACCTGTCCACAGATTCTGGGAATTAGGATGTGGACCTCTCTGGGGGCTGTTACTCTGCCCACTGTGGCAGGTCACTTATGCTCTCAGGAGACATGCAACCTGCCCTGCCTGCCTCCTAGTTACTGAAGGATCCAGTGAGAAATGGATAAGGACAGCTTTAAAACGTGTCACGTGTTACAGAAACATAAAAGGCTGGTTTACAGAGGTCTGTCAGTAATATCCAGTAATCCTAAACACTCACCAAAATCCAGGCGGTGGCCTCGTGGTCAGAAGGGCCCCCTCGCACCTGGACAGCCATATTGGCACGGTCCCCGGGCAACTCCTCCAGCACCTGGGTGCCCCCAGGGGATTGAGTGACCTATAGAGGGCAGAAAAACCAGGAGAGGTTTAGAAAAAGTATTTCTAGATAAGGACGACGACCTCACAGTCCCCCTCGCCCTCCTCCAGCCACTGACTCGAAGGCCGAAACCTTAGCATCTCTCATTCCTATTCAAATGTCAGTCGCTTTTTAAACCTATTTGTGCGTTTGGACAGCACCCCCTGCTGGGCAGCGAGATGCTCGCATCACCGCTCTCTCGCAGAAGCAGTTCAGAACTTCACCCACCACCCATCTCGGGGCTGTCGAGATAAAGGGACGACAGCTGTGTGACCCTTGCCAGTCTCTCAAAAACTAGGCTTCTGGAAGATTTGGTTCTGGAATAGGACTGGGTGTCCTGCCACCAGCCGGGTCTGTGTAAAACGCAGCTCCACGGTGAAGAAGGCTCTATGGTCAGTGCCGAGGCTGCAGGCTGGGTAACAACGGAACTCTGGTGGCCGCCAGAGGAAATGGCCAGGAAGGACTGCAGTCCCCCCTTTCTAGAGAGAGCTCTGGGGTGAAAGTTTTTAGGCAGAGAAGTGGTACATAAGGTATCTTGTCTTAATCCTCTGGCCCATCTATAAAGACACAAACGCAGTCACACTTAAAAGAAAAAGCCTTTACCACCCACATCTGTCCTTCTGTGTCTCTCTCTCCCACATGCACAATCTCACATGAGTCCTCGTGCGGAAGTACCTTCCTCCACGTGATGACTGGCGTGGGCACGGCCCTAACCCCACAGGACAGGCACACTTGTGCCCCGGTGACGTTGTGGACGCTCTGGGGAGGAATGATGACCACAGGAGCTAGGAGGAGACAAACGGACACAGTCTTTGCCCTGACAGCTTCCAAGCACCCCGCCTCTGAAATTCTGCCTGCTGAGAGCCTGCGGGGACGTCCTGATGTGAGGGGCGCAGGGCAGACGCTCTCCAGACCCTCAGGCAGGAATCGCGGGAAAGTCCTCCTCAGAACTGAAAGATGTCCTGACGCACTGCCTTTGTTTTACCAGCAGGAAACTAGAAGTGCAGAGAGGAAAGGTGACTTGTCAAAGTCCCCTGGCACGTCTGTGGCAGAGCCGGGTCTCAGCACACTCCCTCTGGGCGCCTTCCAGGCCCGGCTGCCATCTGCTTTCGGCTCTACTAAAGGACATGGTGGCAGACTCCGAGGGGGCCTGGCGCCACGTCACCAACGGCAGAGCCTTCTAACAGATGGGCTTTTCTCCTTCCACACGGAGGGCGGTGGGAAGGGGGGTGGCAGGCAGAGCAGCTGCAGCACCCTGGAGCTGAGGCCCCCCGCGGTGCATTCGAGATGCCCATTTGTACCCACGGAGCACAGACCCCCCCCCCAGTGCCTCCCAACCCTACACCTCCCCACCGGCAAGGGCGAAACTGCAACCTGCAAACCCAGCAAACGGACTGAAGCAGCCCAGCTGGGACGAATGAAGGAATCAGGCGAACGGGGTTTAGGCTGCCAGACGTCACAGAGAGGAGGGGCAGGGGGTGGCTCTCAGGACAGGACCCGGAGCTAGAAATTCTTAGCTCATACTGCACACTCTGCTTTCCCCTGTGCCCAGCACCTGCTCTGCTGCACTGGGCCGTAAGGGTCATGTCTGGCTGCCTCAGCCTTCCAGCCCCATCCAGCAGCCCTCCCGCCCTGCCTGCCCTCTGCATGCCCTCCCCCTCCAACCCCACCTCCACAGCTGGACACCTCACCCATCCTGCAGGGCCTGGCAGTAGCACCCTCACCCAGGACCGGGGTCTGCACCTCTCTGACCTGCTGAACCCAGCCAGCCTTGCAGTCCAACGTTTCTGTCACCTGCAATGGACGGCAAGCTCGGGCACCCTGGCGTCTAGCTCCACAGCACCGTGGGCAAGGTGCAGGGTGTAGGCCTGGCCAGGGGACACTCACGCTCAGGTCTCCTCCTCTGCTTCCCAGGGCTGTCCAGCTGATCTAACCATGCAGTCAGGGTGGGAGTGATGGCTTAAGCTAACATGATATGCAAGTGAGGGCCAGGAGCAGGTCCCCACCTTCAAACACAAGATTGGATGAAGAAAGAAACATTCATTCCCAGGCCATCGAACTGCAGGGTCTACGACTGCCAGGGCTTTGCTGGGACTCAAGGACAGCCTTGCTGCTCTCTGGAGGCCCACCCTGAGAGGAACAGGGCCCTTACCCACTTGGCAATACTGCTCCTGGAATAAAACAGGGGAGCAGAGGGGGGAGAAGGAAAGGGGTGAAGGGTGGGTTCTAGCCACACCCACAGGCACAGGAGGGAAGGGTGCAGGAAGGAGACTGATCTGGCCCCTCCAGGCAGACTGGAAGCAGACTCTGTCACGCTGGTGCCAAAGTCTCTGGAAAATTGTCTTAGAGCCACAGTCTCAAACTGGACAGGCCCTCTTTCATCCCAGCTCCCCAAGATCCTGTGCCTGATGGTCTTTGACATACTCATCCAGCCTCGACTTGCATGCCTCCAGTGACTGAGAGCTCACTACCTACGGAGCCAGGCTTTTCCATGTCGCAAGGCCCTGCTGGTAAGGAAGCTCATCCTCGCCCAGAGCTAAACCCGCCCCTCTGTAACTCCTGCCCGCTGATCCCAAGGCTGCCCTCTGGAGCCTCCAGTGAGCTGAATATAGAGACGGCCCTCCCCAGCCCAGGCTGCTCTCTGCTCTCTGATCCACCCGTGCCTTCGGTGTGTCCCTCTAACTGGCCTCCAAGGGACCACGCCCGACCCCACGCCTGCGTGTGCCAAAGGCCCCTTGCACCAAGGTCCCAGATTTCCCACATTGTCTGACAGCCACAAAGAACCACGACACCCTGCTCTCCAGCAGGAGCCCCATCTGCGATGACAAAGAGGGTCTAATTTATTCACGTCGCCCCGCCAGCCAGCGCCTCCTCTCCTCGGCAGAACAGGCGCTCAAGTGGCTCCCGGTGGTGCGGTCGGAAGCACTCTTCTTCCAAAGCCCGAGACGGATTGCAAAGGGACACTCAATCAACATGTTTTACTTTCGTTCATGTAAAGTCATAAATTTTAAATGCGATTTCATCAGTCCCTTTCAGGCCTAAATGAATAAACCAGTAAATCACAATTCATCTTTCTCTCTCCTCGAGCTTCCCTCTCTCTCTCTCTCTCTCTCTCAGTAACTACAATTAAGAAAGTCTGTGTTGGAAATACTGTCTTTGCCACTGATTTCCTGGCAGAAAATAGCATTGCCTTTCTATAAGAGCCTCATGCTTTTAAGGGGACATCAAAGCACATTACAGTATGTTAAAGGGATATTTAACATTTTATTTATTTATTTATTTTAAAATTTACCTAAAGCAACATTCATTCTTTCTGGAGTGAAGTTCTAGGTTTTGACAAATGCATACAGTCATGTAACTACCATGATAATCAACATACAGAACATCTTGGTCACCTCAATAAGTTTCCTCATGCTGCTCTTGTCCTAATAGTTCTTTTTTTATTTTAAAATATCTGATTTTAAATTTAAAATATTTCTATCCACAACAACTCTTTATGATCAATAATCCATTGATAATAATAGTAGTAATGGTAATGCCACTAACGCAGTGCCTGCTGTTCCTCCTCCAGGCATCACCCCTTTGTCTTCCCAGCAACCTTTCCAGCTGCCAGGTGGGGGCGCTGCCCTGGGCCACCCAGCCTTAAATGGTGCGGTGAGCCTACAGGCCCTGCCACCTGGCCCCCGAACCCAAGCTCTTCTCATCCACTGTGCTAAGACCATCCTGCCTTTTCCCCAGAGGCCCCTTCCACACACGTGACCCCTTTAATCCTCACACCAGCCCTGAGAGGGGGGTGTTTTCATTGTCCTTTTACAGATGAGGAAACCAAGGCTCAGGGTGAAGTGCCTGGAGGAGGGAGGACCCCAACCCAGGCACCCTGACTCCATTAACTTCCCCACCATTTTTCAGAGTGAAGCATGTGTTATCCACACGGACTCCATTCCAGACTAAGGGATTATGTTCTGTTGGGATCGTGCTGGGGTCCCCAAGCCAACCCCTGGCTTTGGTGACTTGCTAGGAGGACTCACAGGACTCAGCATATGGTCGTTCTCAGGCTATGATTTATTACAGCAGAAGGACACAAAGAAAAATCAGCACAGGGAACAGGCAGGGTGGGGAGAGCCAGGCATAAGCTTCCCAGAGCCTGTTCCAGTGGAGTTACACGGGGCACAGCAACAAACAGTCACAACGGTGTGGAACAATGCCTGCCAGGGACACTCACGAGACACTCGATGTCTAGGGTTTCTATGGGGGGCTGGTCATGAAGGCACCCCCTGCCTACTGCGTACCAAATCCCACGCTCCTGGGGGACAGCCGGTGCTCAGCATAAACCCCATCGTTTGTATAGCTCAGGCATGCCGAGCCACTCTTACCAGTTCTGGCAATGGCGGGAACTCTCCAGAAATCCAAAAAGTTGCCAGACACCAGCCAAGGGCCAACCTTGCCAGCAGGCCTTTCTGAGGACACAGTCTTAGGCCTGCTATATAGCTTTTTTCTGCACAACAATGGAACCACCCCAAACACCATCCCCAGGGAACAGCTCTTGTGAAGATACCCCATGACAGGGGCAATGTTCTAGCAGGACATTCTGAGTTCCTACTGTCCCTAAGGACTCATTCAAGCGAGGCACTGGAGTGCTCAGTGTCATGACTGCCACATGCAGAAAGGATTGAGGCAGGCTGGGACAGAGCAACCCAGTTTCAAATCTTTTCTTTGCCACATCCCAGTGCTGTGACTTGGCCTCATTGTCTTCTTCTTTAAAATGGACACAGGAGTCCTCCTCTCCCTGCGCTCACTCGGGAGCCAGGCACACATGATGCCAGAGCCACCACGCTGCGGGAAGAATCTCTGTATCTGTTTTGGACAAGAATAATGTGGCTTTGGGGATGGGGAACAGCTCCTGGTCAACAGTCTGCAGAAGTGTCAGCTTCATCTCTCACCTTGTGAATACCTGGTTCCTTCTGCTCGTGCCAACAATAGCCCCAGAAATGCTGGGATGGCACAGATCCACTCATCCAAGTCTAACCAGCAGCAAGACAGAATAGTCACCCCCGTGTACATGATCACAGGAGGCAGTGCTGTCACGTGGGCAAAAGTGTACCGGAGGGAGACTCAAATGCCCAGGGGTCCGACCATGGGACTTGCGCAAGCTGCTAATCATTTCCTCTTTATCTGCAAATGACCACTGCCCTGTACCCTCGGGGTGAAGGCAGATAATGGATGTGACTGCGTTATTAACTGTGTGGATCTGTACAGATGAAAGGGATCGATATTATTATTATAGTGTGTAGCGATCTTTCCCTCTGCCCCATCAATTACAGCGGCCCTTGATGGCTGGAATGAAAAATCTCCCCACATGCCTCTGAGATTTCTTTAAAGTTGATGGCACTAGGGAAAGAAAGAATATCAAAAGTCATCCCTCAGGACCCTGTCTGCTTGTATGAGAAAGCCCACAGCCAAAGAGTTTAATAATCGATGTGCTGAGCAGCCCTGATAATTTATGCTAACAGTCACGTTATGAGGTGGAACGAGAAACGGCTTAATCCCACTCCCTGCAGCCTCTGCCTCAGATCCCCTCCCTCCGATGAAAGGCTTTTGAGCACGAGGCCCCCTTCTTTGTCCCTCTCACAAAGTGGCATTCGCTGCCTCTTCTGGTTACCTGGTAACACGCGCCTAGCACACACCGAGGTTTCTAAGCAGAGCTGGAATTTCAACCAAGGTGAATTTTCTAAGATTCAGGATTTCAAGTGCTCATTGAAGCTGCTGGGGCTCGATGCCCCGGTGGGTACTGGCCAGGGACCCTGCTCCTATCTAATCATCATTCCGAACACGACATCGACGTGCACCCTCCTCCAATGTTAACAAAAAAATTCAGGTGCACGCACTGAACAATCCAGCCTTTTAAGGTAATGATAGCGATAATCATACTACTGCTACTAAAGCCTTGCACGTGAGAAACTGAACCAATAACTGAGTACGGGATGAAGCCTCACCCTTTATTCTGGCACCAAGCCTTGCAATGATCTACACCAAACCACTCGGCGGTGTCGTCTACCTTCCCAATCGTCCACACCTGCCAAAGGGCCTCCCACCTCTGTGCCTCAGTGCACGCTGTGCTAGCCCCCTTCCGAGCCTAGAGATTTTCTCCCCATCCTTCGGGATGCTTCCCCTTCTGTGGGGCTATTCCTGTTCCTCTCAGGAGCCAACACCAGTCCTAACTAGATGGCTGAGGGAAGCAGGAAGACAGATCCAAACTGAGAAGCCCTCAAGATTCAAGGCCAATGCATGAACAGCACCCTCCTACCCAGGGCGCCAGCAGGCTAGCTGCGCGTGGCTCTGATCTGAAAACAGAAGGCTCACCCAGGCTGGAGCCCGATCACAGCTGGGCCTCGCCAGGTGGCTCCAGGGAAGTCCCTTCCTCTTGCCTCAGTTCCTCTTCTATTAAATGGGAGTGAGGCCTCCCCAGGGTAGTTGTAAACATCAAGTAAGAAGACGGGTGCATGAGCGATTTCCGGCAGTAAAGAATTATTCACATGCTGCTCTTCCATACACGCGCTGATCAAAGGACCACTCTCATTGTCAGGCAATTTGGGGTACTGCAGAGCACAGGGGGAAGAGGCAGGATGAACACTGCTTCCCCATGGCCCTCAGAGGCATGTGTGACAACACATCCCCACACTGTGAGCAATAAATACTTATTCCATTAAAGTCAAGGTGCTCGGCACTGAAGGAGTCAGGAGGGAGCTGGGGAGGGTGATTTTATCACCAATACCGAAGCAGAACAGCCCCGCTCTGACTCAGTCTGTTTTCCTTCAACCAGGGTCCCCAGGGGCATTATTAAAAAATGCTCCCGCTGTGTCTTCTGAATAAAAGATGGCTCTAGGGCAGCACAGAATGAGGTGCCGCCTCAGTAGGAAATGTCCCCTGTCCACACCCTCATGCTTCACCCGGACACAAGGGCAGGGGCCACACAAGCACACCAGGACAGGTCTGCAGTGGGTGACACAGATGCTGGTAGGGAAGGGGGGCTGAACTCCAGGGAGGGCTCACATGTCACTAATGAGATCATGAAAAGCAGCTTCTGATTGCTTCCGTTCGGCCCTGTGAACATCTCTATTCCCCGGGCCTGTGCCTAGGGTGGGCCCCCAGAGTGCACAGATCAGAGTGGAGGGGCTGTCACATTTACTTGTCATTTGGTAATTTTCAATGAATTAGGGGTATGGCGTTTCCATCTGCCATCTGGCCTCACTCTGGTAACCATGGCAACCGCCATCTGCCTGACTTAATACTATCAGGTCCTGTCCTAAAAGAGCAATGGACAGGGTGCCGGGACCTGGAAGCTGGTCAGCCTTTAGGGTCATCCTGGACACATGCCCTGCCCTGGCGGGGGGGTCTCTGCCTCCTCCTCTGCCTAACAGCAGATTTGGTCTCAATGTCTTTAAGGCGTCTTTCTCTGAGGAACAGAACACCACTCCAGGGAGGAATTGTCAGAGAGTATCAGCACTGTTTAGACTCTGGGGACCTGGTCAGCATTTCTTACGTCTCCTGCATGTGGAGTTAAAGTGTTACCTGTCTGGAGACAAAGAACTGCCTGTGAATTAACTGCTGAGGAAAGCAGATTGTGAGAACGAGTGACAGGAACTAGAAAAAGGAAAAAAGATGAGGCTGTTTAAGTGCCAAAGGACAGAAGCAAATTTGCAAAGTGAAAGGGACCTCCACACTGGCTCCCCAAGGGCTGACACAGCCAGAGGGGGGAAGCGACTGGGCAAAGGTCGCTCAGGGAGCCAGCAGCAGCATGGAAGCTCCCCCAGTCAGCTCTGTCGTCCATTGGGAGCCCCGACTAGGAATAGCCAACAGTGACTTTCCTGTGCTCCTGCAGCTGCTTCAGCTTATCAATGGCAGAACATTGTTTTCATGTTTCCTGGGACAGGAGGCTTCCTGCCCCACCTCCTGTTATGACCCATTAGGTCTCCTGGACTTGAGTATATCTACCTAGGATACTTGGGAGGAAAATAATATTAGGCACTTCATAAGGTCTGGAAAAGGCCTCACCCCACCCCCAGGGTTCTTTCTTGATGCCGAAGTCATTAGGCCCAGGACAGAATTCTTCCCCAGAAGCCTGAACCCCAGGCTGCAAGCCATGCTCCTTGGGACTCACTGCCCCATCACCCTAAACTCTCCACTGCCCCCTCCAGGCAGAGTGCACAGGGGCAGTTCTCCAAAACCTAACTGGCAGGCCACATGCATGCTCAGGAAGCAGCGAAGCAGGATGCTTCCCTGGACATCCCTATACTAATGTTTCGATTTCTTTTTGTTTGTTTTTTAAAAAGTATATATACAGGGTGGGCAGTTATGGCCCCCAGAGATGGTTTTACTATGATGTTAATGAAAGTTAAGTTTCTAAATTCCTAGCAATTCATAATTTTCTCTTCCTTTATTTAAGGCAGGGCCCTCCAAATTTCATATGCCTTAGACCCCACAAAACCTGGGTCCGCCTCTGATGGCACTGCACTATAATAGTTTCAGATCCTAGGTCTCCAAAGGTCTTACCTGTCCTGGATGAAAGGTCCCTCAGGATCCCCAGGGGGGCCCCACCCCACATCTGAGAACCTTGTGCTCTGGCCTGGTGAGTCCCCGGTCTGGAGTTTCTCCTTTGTCAGCATCCTCATCTTCTCTCCGCTCCATTCAAACAACCCACCTGGCCCTGGATATCCAGGAACTCAGACCCAGTAGGACACCCCGGCCCCCACCCCCAACTCCCACCTGCTGGGGATAAACATGTCAGGCCTGCAAATAACTCCACCAGCAAGTACTTAAGTACCAAAAGGGGCAGCAGGCTCACCAAATGCCCAACTAGTTTCATGGCTGGTGTCTCCATGGGCTTGGCAAGAGCGGGTGCAGGATGTGGATTACTACTCAGTCTCCCTAAGCACTGGGAGAGATGAGAAATACTGGTCCCAAAGGGGAAACTGAGGCCCAGGCATTGCTGTCCACTGCTGCCCGGGGGGGATCCTTCTTCCCACACCCCAGAGAGCTGCGTCTCGTTTTCTCACTCGCCTGAGCCCCCACGGAGCCGGAACCCAACTCACCGAACTCGCAGGGACCATCGCGCGCCTTGTGCAAGTGGCCGAGGTGCGCGCGGGGCGAGTGCCGAGCGCGCAGGCGCAGTGCGCAGACGCTGGGGTAGGAGCGGCCGTCGGAGCCACAGACGGCGCCGCGCTGCGCGCACACGCAGAGTCCGGTGCCCTCGGGCGCCGCCCCGGCGGCCCGGCTCGCGCACACCAGGCCGGGGCCGCAGCGCGCGCCCGCCCGCCCCCCGCAGCTCGCGCCCTCCGCGCCCAGGCAGCGCGCGCAGCAGCCGCACTCGTCGCGCGCCGAGATCCCGGGCGCCGGGCAGCTCGCTGGCGCGGGGCAGCGCTCCGGACGGCACGGACCGCACTCGGGGCGCCGGCTGCCCGCACCGCGGAGCGCGAGGCCCGGGGCCAGCGGCGGCAGCAGCAGAAGCAGCAGCGGGAAGAGCAGCGGCGAGCGCGGCATGGCCTGCTCCGGGACGGCAGTGGCGCCTCTGCTTCGCGCTCCGCTCCGCGCGCGCGGCGCTGCCACCCCTCCCGCCCCGCGGCCGCTGATTGGCCGGGCCCGCACGGCGGGGCGCCCGCAGACAGCTGCACCGCGCCGGGACCCGCGAGGCTCGGCGGGCTCCCGCCCGGCCCGGGGCTCCGAGCTGGAGGGACGTCCTGAGACCGGCTCTCCGACATCAGCTTGCACTCCTGCGGAAGCCCAGACACAGTCGGGGCGGGAACCTGCCCGCGGTCGCATTGGTAGAGTCAAGACTGGACGTTTAGTCTCCAGATGCAAGACCAGCTCCAAAATCCTCCCGGAAGGATGCGCTATTTTATTTTATTTTGAATTCAGTAGTTTTCAAGGTTTTATTTTTAAAAGGGAGCATATGGTTTAAAAATTATATATTACAAATAGATGTAAGGGTGAAAAGAGGGCTTCCCTTTCACCCTGTATCCCAGTCTCCTAACCCGGCTTCCAGAGGCCACTCTTGCTTGCCATGCATTGTTTAGTAAAACAGCAATTGTAAAACACACAATGATGACATTTGTAAGTGTGAGGATGCGTACTCATGCAAAAATTTAAGATCGTTTGGTAAGGTGAAGGAAACGCTTAAAATGTTAAATGAACAAAGCAAGATTTGAAAACAAAAGAGATATACTCTATGCTACTTTTCAGGGACATGCTTCCTAGTAAGTTCAAACTTTCTAATGTTTCCTAGCTGTCCAAAGAGGTAGTGAGCTCCCTGTCACTGGAGTTTAAGGACAAGTCTTGGCAAGGAGCGTGGAGGGAGTCAAAGCCTTAGAGGTTGGGTAACATGATCTTTAAGTTTCTCAAACTGAGCTGTCATTCCTGACCCTGAGTCCTGGACTCGACAAAACATGGTCGTGATTGGCAAATATATGTACACAGAAATGATTTGCTTGCTTTTTATGCAAACATGGAGGGAGAGTAACTGAACAATATCATTATCATGAAATTAACTTGTGCTTAACGCTGGTTGGGATACACAGTTGCACTAAGGTGCATTTACATATGATCTACATTCCTATTAAAAGGTAGGGAGAATATTATGTATGCATAAGGGCTCTTTGAGAATTAAAGCAGGAGACTCATTTTCCAACACTGAACCTGTGGCATCAAAGTCCGAATATCTGGGTGGAGAAAACATTGCAAAGCTTTGAAGTTGATCAGTGGTGTCTATTTCCTTTTAAAATTGCCCACAAGCCCGTAGCCCAGCAGATCCTAGTTCTTCTCCCTCTCTCTGGTTCCCAGGTTCCAGTTAACACTGTGGGCCACACCCTCAGGTCCCTTTGGGATGATGGGAAAAGCGGGGGACAAATTCTCCTAGCAGGGAAGGGGGTTGAGGCACCTTCACTGTCTGGCAGGGGGTGAGCAATCCCATGAAGTAATCAGGCAGCCAGGATGGGTGTGATTTTCTACATCTTCAGCACGACACCACATGACACAGGGGCTAGCTAATGCCCCACTCAGAGCAGGTGCGTGTCCACCCAGCAGCTGCTGAAGGAGGAACCATCGAGAAGGAGCCCCAGCAGGCTTAAACCTTTGGCTGCCCTGCACTGCACAAGTGCAGGGCGAGACTTGTGGGCCTGGGAGAGAGTGGCTGCTGGGAATCGGAGAGCTGAGCAGAGATTGGGGTCTCGAACAGCACTGGTGAGATGTTGGGGTTCAGGCCCTCCCAGAATGGACGGCCCTATCCCCCTGCAGCTCCTTCTCCAACCTCAGTGACACTGGCATCAGCCAAGCAGCACACCCTGCAGAGGTCTGCGTTTGAGCTCTAAGGGACCCTCCTCTATTCTAAATGTCAGCAATTCCAGCCTTTCCCTTTATTCTCCTACCCCTAATGGTGGTAGTTGCTTCTAGCAGTTGTTATCTCCTAGTTACCTAGTTTATAATTCTCTATATTAAATTCCATTTGTCACCTGACTAGACCCTGATATATCAGCTAGTACCAGGAGTGGTCCCAGAAAACAACCCCCAGAGATGGATCACAATCAGAGAACTACAGAGCTTACCTAAAAATAACATAAATTATTCATTACAATAATTAATAAAATAAATTATTTATTAAAACAATAAATAAAAATGTATTTCTTGTAGCTGCAGGGTCAATATTTCTGAAAATGATGCATAAAATTTAACTTGTGGGTTGCATGATTATAACGTAAGTTACATTCACAATCTCTTGCTAATCTCTTGTGTGAAAGTCAAGGCATTTATTAGGAAGAAGTGAGAACGTGAGACTTGGAATGGGAAATCTGGGCAGGCTCAGATGAAGCTGACAGTCTTGAACCTTTGAGTCATTTTGAGCTTCCCTTGCCAGTGGAAGCAGCTTGCCCATCACGGCTGAGAAGTTTCACTTTCTTGCTTAGGGAGCCTGTAATGAGGGCACTCAGGGCAGGTGCCAGGCAAAGGACATCTTCTCTCCTCAAGACCTACCTCTTGTGGCCTGCTAGATTCTCCACCGGCATCAGAGCTCCACACGCTTGACCAAAGTACAAAGTCTGCCCTGGGAAGATACAGCTTCTACACCAAAAGAGTGGCAAGATTTTGCTGCACTACATCATAGAAACGTGGGGAATCTGTGCATGAATGAATCCTAAGGGTTTGGGTCCTAGCAGGATAGAATATAAGTGTGTATCGAGTTAAAGGTATTGATACAGTTAAAAGTATTGATACAGATAACTTCTGCACTTACCAGAAGTTCTGGATTCAGCATTTTGGTGCAGGCAGCAGGGTGTCTCTATAGTTTACTTACCTGCTCGAGTGAAACTGGGACCCCAGTGATGAGTACATTTAATGATGTTGAGATGCTAGAATTTCACTGGTGTGTTGTAGAGGAAGGAATAAAAAGGCTTAAGGAGACGTTGGAATAGATTTATTATGGACGACTCGCACACCTCCCCATCTACCCCCCACATTACCCAGTGGGCCCAGAGGACATTTCCTTGGCTGTGACACTGGGAAAATCATCAGTGCTATGATCGGTGGGGGGACCACTGCTATCCTTGAGAACTCTGGCAACTCTCCTCTGTGGGCCGCGTGTGTGGGACGGACTTCCTGATTCCACCGGGGATGACGGTTCCTGGAAGAGCAGAGGCCAGTGGTAGCACATGGTGGCCAAAGACACAGCAGGGCGCATATGCTGTGATAGGCAGTAGGAGGAAGCGGAGTCACCGTATCTTGACCCACAGGAATCTCTGGCATTAGCTAATTGTCATAGTGTTCCTAGGATGAAAGAGATGGGCATCCTACTAAAATAATGTGCTCTATATCCCAGGAAAATCTCCATGTCACGTGTCCAAAAGCTGATTCAAATCACCACAGTGGAGAGCCAGGCTCTTCTATCCAGTTTTCAGACCTAATCTAGACCCAGAACTTCTTGTTCGAAAAGGAGGTCAGGTCCCCTTAAAGAAGGACTCTGTACAAATGTATTTGTATGTGTGTATAGAATACGGAGGGACCTCTGACTGTTTACTGGAGTGGACCACTGTGGCCCACAAAGAGGGGGCTTATGGTGGTCAGTTCCCAAGTTCAAATCACAGTGAACCCACCCTGTGGTTACCTCCCTGGTTTCGGAACAGAATAGATACCCCTATGTTTACAACTATTTGATCACAACCAGTTACAGGTGCCTTTGTTCCTTCTTCACTCCCACTGCTTTACTTGACCAGCCTTTAAAAAAAAAAAAAAAAGAATAGACATCCAACGTCCATCCCAAGGGCTATTGCGAGAGGCAGGGCCAAGTAAAAGCCCCTGGAACTTCTTTCCTACCAGGAGAGTAAAACAGCTGCTGCCAGTTTCCTCACAAGTAATAGAAACCCATCTCGCTGATGGGAGGACTCACTTTCTCAGAAGACAGCACAGCATGGACTCATATGTGGAAAGCATTTGCCACCTTTCAACATGCCTTTGGCCCTATTCCTTTCAAAATAATAAGGCTCTGTTTTGTGCTAGGAGCGTTGACCCCTTCCTGAGCCAAGGTCAACAGAAAAGTACATTGTGAGTCCTCACTTAACCTTGCCCACAGGTTTCTGGAAACTTCAGCTTTAAGCAAAACCATGTATTAATATAATGAAATCCATTTACCATAGGCTAATTGACAGAAACAAGAGTTAAGTTCTACGGCATATTTCTGGTCACAGAAACATCACCAATCTTCTAAATAAAACCCAAAGCACTGCTAATATTAAACACTGAAATAAATGTGAGCTAGAAATATAACTAAGAAAGTGGAATAAAAACAAATGGGATAATTATTTGCCCAATTATTCAAGTTCAGGGTCTAGGGTGGCTGGCGGCTATCCTGGAAGCTCAGGCTGCCAGGAGGGAGCCAGCCCTGCACAGGACACCAGGGCATTGCAGGGCACGCTCACACCCGCACACACCCACACACACTCAGCCTGGCCCACTCAGACACACCAGGCCACCTAACGGGCACAGTGTTGGGATGCAGGAGGAAACCAGCGTACCCGGGAAAACCCATGTGGACATAGAGCTTGCAAACTCCACACATGCAGCAGCCCCAGGCAGAATCCATGTTTCTTTCCTCATCAACACTATAACAAACTGATGTTGAATGAAATGATGATATTTGAAGACCTGCAGGAGTCGTTTGTTTTCTTATTCTCGAATGTTTTCCCTGTTGGGGAGGGTGTGTTTTTCAGTTCTTCTTGCTACATCACATCCCCAATTTGCAGATGCACTGATGCCTGGACTCACTCGTTCTTCATTCAACAAGCTTTCAGAGGGCACACCTGCTCTCACCAGGCCTGAGCTGGGCAGTGGGGTGTAGACGAGCAGGCCACACACTCTGTGCTCAAGAAGGTGGCCTGAGGGGGTGGGGGGCAGATGGAGAAGCCATTTCGGTGCAGTAAATGTCACTATAGAAAAGTGTTGGAGGAAAAGAGAGTGAAGAAAGGCTTTCTGGAAAAGGCACTTCCTAAACCGAATCTCAGAGAACCAGTAGGCGTTGGCCTGGAACGGGGATGGGGAGAGGGAAGCTCCGTGGAGGGAAGAGCCTGTGGGCAGCCATGAGGACCAGAGACTACGACGCAGCGAGCCAGAGCACAGCTGCAGTGCTGTGTGGGACGCGAGGACCAGGAGGTCAGCGAGGCCAGGTCACCAGCCTATCCTGCCATCTGAGGTGCTCGGAAATGGTGCGATCCAGGCGTGGCTACAGTAGTGCAGGCCTGTCCTGCTGTCTGACAGACTACATATTACAGGTGGAGCAGGACTGGACAGCAGACACCCACCAGGGGCAAGAAGGTAAGCCCTGAAGGGAGTCCTTCCTGGTTCTCCTCTCCCCCTTCCAGTATCTTCTCAGGGCTTTCACCCAGGCTCCAGGTTTGCACTGGGACCGTCTATGGAAAGTCGCCACCTTGTGGACAGTTTAGGAATTACAGATCTAGAAATGACAACGTTCCTCACGCATATTCCCCAGTAACTATGACCAAAGTGCTGAGATAAGGAGCTCTCCATTAGGAGGCTAGAACAGAAATGCAAACAGAAGTAGCCAAATGTTCAGAGGTATGGGTCTTCCTGAAGCAATGGAGCTTCAGAGATGACACCTGGGCTGGGTCAGGTAGAGAGAAGGGGTCTTTAGAGGCCACCTCTGATATCTTCACTTTACGCAGGGGGCAGCTGTCGTATAAGACAGGAAGGGGTTTGCTCAAGGTTGCACAGCTCTTCAGGACAGAGCTGAGGTGAGGACCCAGGTTTCTGAGTGTCGCAGCCTAGGGCTGTTTTTCTAAGGCACGGTTGGCCTTTGGTTTAAATTGATCCCATTCCAAGTGCTCTAGCAGTGGCCTTTGCAGGAACTGATCTGCCCCTGCCTGTCTTTGTGCCCCATAACAGTAATGTGTTCCAGCCTGTGTTCTGGGACAGTGATCTCTCCCCTCACTCTCTGTATTCCATCCATGAGAAATTGCAAATTGCTAAAACTCTCCCTGGCTGTGCTTAAGCCAGGCTCTTGGCTTCAGATCCTGGGAAGGAGGAACAGGTGTGTGCCAAGAGCGTCTGTCCTCAGGGACTAGCATAGTTCTCAGTGCACAGGCCCTTCGTGAGTATTCACGACAGGAATGAATGAGTGAGGAGTGAGGAGGAGGATGGGGCCTGAGAGGTCAGTCCCAGCTCTCCTGTGGGCTTAGCCAGCATTGAGTCTTATCTAGGACAGTCTGGAAAGACAAGTTGGGGCCAAATCACAAAGGTTGCTTGAATGCTCAGCTAGGGAGTTTGGTTTTATTCTACTAGCAGAGGGGACCCAGGCCTGTTTGCAATTGAAATATAGGTTGGTTTTGTTCCTTTTTAAAGAGAGAAAAAGAGTCCTCAGTCAAGGGTCATACCTGCCCCATAAAGCCATCAATCTTACTTAATGAAGAAATTGCATTGGGTCTTCCAGATATAGGTTCTTTTGTTTATAAATTTAATAATTAAACCATATGTCTATAGAATCAATAGTGGCGGTCTTGTGATAAGCTCACAACATGCACAATCTTTGTGATACATTGTTTTTCCTTCTGTGATATCGTACAAGCTCTAAACCCTGCCAAATACTGTAACTCTTCCTAACCTGGGTCTGCTGTAACGAGTCATCTCTTTCCTCAGCCTCTGCCAACCTCAGCACCATGACATAGACCCTGGAAAGAGGTCTTTGCTAGAGTGCCACAGGGCTATGTTCTGTTTAATGTTTTTATCAATAACCTAGATGAACTCAAGGAGAGTATTCCAGTGCCTTAAAGCTGGAAAAAGAAGTGAATATGCATTGGATAGAAGAAGTGATATTCAAAGAGGCTTGCATAGGTTAGCATAGTGGAGAGGAACCAAATGTTGAAAAATTCTGGGGCTACAAGTCAAGTTCTACGTTTAGATTCAACATTAAAATGAGGAAGCCCCAGAGAGGGGATATGAAATACACCATGCCAGTTTCAAAAGGGATCATGCATGGACCATGGCAGCCCCTCAGAAATAGGTCCTTGTTGTTAGGGACAAAATTTTTCCGAACTGAAGCATGAACAAATGTGTTAGCTTTTCTCCATTTTAAGGTGGACTGCCTTCCCAACCTCCCCAGGGAGGTTGGTGACAATTCTATAATGACTCCTCCTTAATGGTGTGAAGAGAGGAATTGTAGAATTGTGAGGAAAAAGGCTGTGATCATTCAAGGATTTAAAGTATCCACTTGAAGCCTGGGCAGTGGAACCAGGAAGCACACACAGGGGCACTCCTGGAAGAGAGAGCATCTCTGTGTACCTAGGAGGAGAGGAGCTTTGCAATTCTTTGAATAACGTGGCAAAAACACACCAAGGACTGCTGCTTCCAGTGAAGGAGAGGGAGAGCCTGCTTTCAGAGGAAAAGCACTTACAGTATTTCTTTGTTTCTAGGCACTCAACTAAGAGAGTTATGTGGTCCTCAATCTTCATGTTTCTCTGTCTTTTTCATTTTTCTTTCATCATTTTCATTTCAAGAATAAGCATTTATGGGGCCGTCCCTGTATCCCTGACATCATGATGAATCAGATCTAGCCATGGCTTCCAGGCCACTGTAACCTAGAGGGGGGGCTGGGACTTGCACGCTGTTAGCTGTGATGTGACTGTATACCCAGCATCCCGGTCAGCACCTGGCACTTGGTGGGCACCCAGTGAAAGCTAACGCTCGCTGAGCACTTCCTTCACGCCAGGCACGCCCCTCAGCGTTTCGTGTGTTTTAGCTCATTTCACCCTCACACATCTATAAAGCAGATATAGCTTATTTCACATAAAACTGGGGCTCAGAGAGGTTAGCACTGTCACTTGCACAGAGTTACACAGCTAATGAAGTAAGTACACACTCCCAACCACTGCGCCAGACTGCTTCTCCGTAAGGATGTGTTACATGAACAAACAAGTGCACGGGATAGGAGGGCTGGAGACCAAGCCTCGAGAAAGAAGGTTGCATCGTGGTGCTCAGGAGACACTCCGTGGCAGATGCTTTGCTCGAGGCAGGACTTGAGAACAGAAACGATGCTGCTAAGCAGAGGTGAGAGAGGCACTCCAGGCAGGAGTGAGGGGTCAGATGAGCAAATGCAATGGCCTGGATTTGTCAGTTGTAGTGTCTGGTCACTGCCTCCACGACCCTCATCCTCTCCACCATGGCTGATCGGATCAGGAGTGTTATGGATTGAATTGTAAACCATGCTCCCTCCTCCCAAATGCATATGTTGAAGCGGCTAACTCCCAGTACCTTAAAATGTGCCCGCATTTGGAGATAGGACCTTTAAAGAGGCCATTAAGCTAAAATGAGGCCTTATCCTTAAAATAAAGGACTTGGACCATGTGATGCTTACAAGCCCTTGGCACTCTGTGCCGCGTCAGCAGGGTGACCCGAGCTGCTGTAACAGATAAGCACTATACTTCACTGGCTTATTAGAGTAGGACGTTGCTTCTTGCTCATGGTCTAGTCTGTGCAGGGGACAATTTTCTCTACATGGTGATTCAAGGACCCAGACTCCTTGCATCTTGTGATCCCACTTCCTTTAGAGCCTTAGAGTCCAGCTAGCTGATAGAGGAGAAGGTAGAAAGGACACACTTGCTCCTTGACCATCTTGGCCCAGAAGAGACACAGATCTCTTCCGCTCACATTCCACCAGTGGGGCCTAGTCTGCGTTTGCTCCTGGCTGCCAGGGCAGCTGGGGCGTAGATCCCTGCCTGGGAAGATCCTCCACAGCAACAGCCTTGCTTTACGGAGGGGGAGCAGGAACCCCTGCAGACAGCTATGAGTTCTGCCCTGCGGGTAGGGCTCAGCTCTGAAACTGCCATGTCTCTAAGAGAATCTGGGAGCTGGTGGTCCTAGTTTACTGCCTTGAGGCAGAGTCCTGGTTTATTGCCTGTAATAATTTTTACAGCCAGCCAAAGGGGCCGTGGCTGCTGGGCAAAGCTCCAACAGCTCAGGGGCCAGCGCCCAGAGCAGGGGCTGAGAGGGCCAGCGAGAGCCTGGAGAGAGGAAACAGGAGAGAGTTCCTGCTTTGCAGCGTGAGAAGGGGAGGAAGAGCAGAACAGTAGCCAGCACTGTTCTGAAATGAGGAAGAGAGCTGCCCGCCTGCTTTCATTTCTTGGGTAAATATTTGACTGCGTGTTTGCCTTTTCTCTGAGTTTGTGGGTGTTGTGAAGAGGACTGGGCAGAACACCAGTTTATCAGAAGCAATTGTAACCGAGAGCCTGCAGGAGCCCAAAGAAAAATCCAGAGCTTCCTCTGCCAGCAAATCGTCTACCGGGGCTGCAGGTTGGTGCTTCTCCACCAAGATGCTTCCCGAAAGCACGAGGTGAGTAGGTCTGAGACAATCCATGCTGGACATGGGGAACTGTCTTTCATGTTGGTGATTAATGGAAACTGGGATAAAGGTATTCACTAATATGTAGGCAGGCTGGCTTGGAGGAAAGAACGGTAGATAGATTACTAGATAGAATCCTTCTTGTCTTCAGTTCAGAGACACAGAGTGGAGTGGGCAGAGCCCGGATGTGGTGTTAGAGGACCTGGGTTCAAAGTCCTAACTCTGCAGTTTCTGGGAAACCTTAAAGCCTCAGTTTCCCCATCTATTAATCAGCTATAAATGATCCCTGTCCTTCCTCACCCGTGGCTTATAGGATTGGAGATCTGTAAAGTCCTGCCCAGGTAGCAGGAATTAAGCATTCTTACTCTGTTAAATGTTTAAGATCTAAGAACAGAAAATGCTTTCCAAAATATAACAAAAAATAGAACCACCGTCTTGCGGTCATAGTGTCTATTTAGAAAGGACACTATGTGTGACAAAAGAGAGAACAGGAGCCATAGAAACCAAGACACGTACAGTGAGAGTCACTTAGAAAAGGAGATACCTGGAATCCCGCCCACAGAAGAGGGGAGCTGAGGGCTGGCAGGGCAGGGGGACAGAGAGTGGGGAGTCAGCTGGAGGCCGGCAGGGGCAGGTGGGGGCCTGGAACTTGACCTTCTGAGTGAATTGGTCCTTCTTGCACCTCCCACCCCCGACAGCTGGCTCATTGGGCAAGTGAGAAGGGGTGAGGCTGAGAGGCAACAGGGCAGGGGTGCGGTCAGATGTGGACCTTAGGAAGCTCCCGCTGGTCACAGGGTAGAGGATGGGCTGTGGGTAGGAGCCTGGGCAGGAGGCTCCTGCAGCAGCCAGATGAAGAGGACAGTCACCTGGACGAGGGTGGTGGCTGTGGGGGTGGGCAGATGTGTCTGGCTTTGGCAGGAACTGGGGAGGAAGGCGTGGAGGATGACCCGGGTCCCTGACTCGGATGAATGGGTGGGGGGTGGTGCCACTCCTGAGACCAGGACCCCAGTGGAGAAGCAGGTTGGTGGGCTGTTCATTTGGGACATGTTAGACTGGGGTGCCTATGGGACATCCAAAAAGAGACAACCAGGAGACAGGCAATTGGCCCTGTGGTCTCACGGGGCGGGGCTTGGCCTGAGCATGTTGTTCAGATGTGTCTGCCAGTGAAGAGTAAGGGTCACTGTGCCCTCTGAGGACCCCAGATGTGAAACCTTTATCAATGTCTTAATGTCATTTTAGTGCCTGAATGTGTTTCCTGTTTAGAAAATAAAGGAAGAGTTCAAATGCCAGCATTGCCACTCACCAGCTAAGGGACTTTTTAGCCTGTCTAGACCCTCAGTTTTCTCATCTGTGAAGTGGGAACACTAGTACATGCTGCATAGATTAGGAAAGGATTAAGTGAGATAATAACTATAAGAACCTTAGCTCCATGTCCAGCACATGGTAAACATCCAGTAAATAACTATAATCATTGTTATTTTTATTAAGTGAAAAGAAATGAAAATGAATATTGCTTTATTGGACAGTCAAGAACGGTATCGAGTAGCAAAAATGGCTATTGTCTTCTCAAACAACCAACTGTTTTTCTTTTGTTTTTTTGAGATAAGGTCTTCCTCTGTTGCCCACCCAGGCTGGAGTGAGTGCGGTGGCACCATCATAGCTCACTGTAACCTTGGACTCCTGGGCTCAAGGGATCCTCCCACCTCAGCCTTTGGAGTAGCTGGGACTACAGGTGCCTGCCACCATGCCTGCCTAATATTTTTATTTCTATTTTTTGTAGAGACAGGGTCTCGCTGTGTTGCCTAGGCTGGTCTTGAGAACTCCTGGCCTCAAGTGATCCTCCCACCTTGGCCTCCCAAAGTGCTGGGATTACAGGCATGAACCCCATGCCCAGCTCCAATCGTTTTTCATGGTAGCTCTCTCTGAACTTTCCAGACACACGTGAAAACACCCAAGCACATCCCCTGAGGGGGGCACCTGTCTGGAGCTGCCCTTCCCCAGCTGTCCAGTAAGCCCGAGTGAATGGAGCAGTCAAGGCCAAGGCAAAGAGGACAGGGATGTGGACACACAGAGAAGAAAGAGAGAGACCCTGGGGGGAAGCGGAATAAAAACAGGGTGTCTGTGTGTGTGCTTCATTGCAGAACTTTCCCTCATTCCCAGAAAGTGGCAGACACGGAGACAAACCCACAGACAGTAAGACACAGATGGGCAGAGAGCCACAGGTGACTTTGGAGGCTGCCAGAGGCAGGCCTACAGGGGAAGAGAAAGAACTGGGAAGGAATCAGAAAAGATAGTCAGCAAGCACATGTGGGTTTATGGTATTCGTGAACTTTCCCTTACTTTATTTCAAACATTTAAATTTTGTGTCTTGGAAATGTACAAACCCCCACAAAAGAAGACAGACTAGTACAGTGAACACCCACATACCTGTCACCTGGCTACCACAGTTGTCAACACACGGCCAGGCTTGCTTCACCGTCATCCCTTCCTTCCCCTGCTCCTCCCACAGACAGCCTACCATCTCATCATAGATTTCACTTTTGAAAAGAAGTTTGCTTTCTCCCCATGGAATTCTTAAGCCCTGCACAAGCGACCTGCTGCACAAGTTCACTGTCAAACCTTTACAAGGCCCTGCCACTCTCCTGTCTTCAGTCTGCAAGTGCTCAGACAAGGTTCTTAATCTTTTGGTGTTTCAGTTTTCTCATCTGTGAAATGGGGTGATAATAGTACACATGGGGCTGGTGTGAGGATGAATTAATTAACATGCAGCCTTTAAAACACAGCTTGGCACAGAATAGGTCCTCGAGGGATGTTAGGAAACATCAGTGACCACCTACTGCTGCCAGAAGTTGGGCCAGGTGCTGGGCACCCAGAGCTGAGTAAGAAGGGTCCCTACTCTCAAGGAGCTCCCCATTCAGACGGGGACACAGACCAGTGAAAAGACAGGGCCAGACAGTGGACTGGCTGCCGTGACAGTGGGCTGTGTCCCAGGCAGGCCATGCTCTCAATCCAGAAGTGACTAAACTGAGACCCAGGGGTCCTTTGAACTCAGCACAGCACTTAGCAGCAGAGCTGGATGGACTCGAAGCAGCTCTTCCTGCTCAGGCCTGTTCACATGAGGGCTTCCAAGGAGGCCGGCAGCTGGGCAGGGCAGCTGGGCCACTCTGGGCCCAGGAGCAGTGCTTGGGCCACCGCTCCTGCAGCCTGGAAGCGTGAGACTGATCACAGGGGCAGGCGTGGGCAGCCGCTCTGGCCACTGGTTAACCAGACGAGGGGCTGCAGTCCACTTTGTGGTCAGGGGCCGAAGGGCAGGCCCAAGGCCAGGGACACCCATCTGGCTGAGTGTGACTGTGCTTGGCCGAGCTGGGGGGAAGGAAGACAGAGGTTGCTGCCACTCAGCCTGGAGAAAGGCTCCCCAAATGCCCTGGCGACTAAGGAGCAGACAGGCCCAGAGTCTGCGGAGGTAGAAGCACAACCAGTGAGAGTCCCCTCCCAGCTCTGCAAAAGGAAACACTCCTCTGTTTGGTCAGAGCTATCCAAAAGCAGAGAAGGGACAGCGAAAGAGAAACATTATTCTCTGGGCACGGAGGCCAGACACTTGACCTCTCAGCACCCTGGAAGGGGGCCATTGGATCCATTTTTAGGATGAGAAGAGTGAGGCCTGGAGAGGGGCAGGGTTTGCCCAGGGCAGGCCCACAGCTGGCGTGTGGTGGGCCGGGCTCGCTCTCAGGCCGGCCTGGTCCGAAGCCCGCACTTGCCCCACTGGCCCCGCTCCCTCAGCAAGACGAGTGTTTCTGCCACCAAAAATGCCCCAGTGGGGCTTCGAGGTTGCCCCATGGGGGTGGAGCAGGGGAGGACGCAGAGGCAGATGGGGTGGATTCCAGAGCCTCGAGTCTGTGGTTCCATGACCAGGAGTGGATGACGGTGTCTGCATCCTGGGCGGACAGGAGGTGCTGTTCAGCCGTACGCAGGCCAAGCACACACAGTGTGGCCTATGTCTGCCTGCCTGCCTGCCTGCCTGCCTTCCTGCCTGCCTTCCTTCCTTCCTTCCTTCCTTCCTTCCTTCCTTCCTTCCTTCCTTCCTTCCTTCCTTCTTTTCCTCATTCATTCCACAAACACTGACATGGATTTAGTACGTACCTTGTCTCAAGTCCAGAAGCCCAGGGTGGGGGTGGAGTGGGGGATGGTTGGAGTTCAAAGTTAAATAAAACATGTTTCTAGCTTTTGAAAAGCCCATGACCTAAAAGTAAGAGATTAGACATGAAAGGTGCCCTTAGAACATGAAGCGTGTGTGATGAGTGCTGGGAGCCCCTCAGGGTAACTCCAAAGGGGCTGGGGGCGGGGTGGGGATTAGGAGTGACTCTGGGTAGGGGAGCAGCGAGGAGGCCACATAAGGTCTGAGCTATATTTTCCAAATGACCTCTCTTGCTGTTTACACACCGGAGCAGGTTATGGTGTTTGCAGTCCTGCGGTGCAAAGTCACGTATTTGACTGTGTCACCAAGCCAGGGGCTGTCATGGGTGGATGGGGCCTCTAGAAATCATCTGTCAATCAAGTTTCTTTGTTTATTTATTTTTTCCAAACAGTTGCAATCCATTAGTGCGTTGTAAAATTAATTTAGTGGTATAACCAACATTTTACAAGATGGAATAGGACAGAATAGAAATGTGAATCAAATTAGGACTATCAAAGGACATTGAGCATAGTAAGGGTATTATTTTGTGAAATTTATTAAACACACACGTGCACACACACATCTGAATTGGGTCATAGCTGTAATTGTGTGTTATGTGTTGTATGTAACACATACAACTGTGACTCATAGTAAAAAACTTAAAAACACCAATCTGGTCCAATCTCCTCATTTTAGAGTAGGGAAAAGGCCTCATGCAAGGCGGGGCATAGGGAGAAGAGGGTAGGGTTGGACACTGGTGTTCTCTTATGTTCTTTCTCTAAACTCGTCTTTCCTTTAAAGCATAATGTTCACCTGAGTCCTCCAAACTTGACATCCTCATAACTTTAGGCCAGGGCCACAATCACTTTTGCCCAGTGGTGTGCTGGGAAATGTGTAATCACTGGCTCCCTGAAAAAAAGTATGCATATGTGTACATAAGTCTATTAGAAATTATATTGATATAACAGATACAGTGCACATAACTTATAGATAATAAAATATATAAGCTCTTTATTGCAAATTCCATATGGCCAGTTAATTCTCACAGAATGCTTTCATTGACTTGTGCTGAACTCATGTCTGTAACCAATCTGTGATTGCAATGGATGAATGAGCATAGCTTTGACATGAATGTGGGTTGACATTTTTATTTACGTTAATGAGTAAGATAAATGCGAAACAACAAAGACAAGATGTAAGTCAGAACTTCGCTCATTCATCAGTTGACAGGAATACTTTGCTGAATGAGATAAACATTTCTGAATTCTCAACGAACATCTTCTCAATGATTTTTTGCTATTCACAATCTAATGGCTACAAAGATATGTTTTAAATCTGCATTATTAACATTTTCTCTGTCACTTTATAGACAATCTACGAAACAATACATCGAGCCCTGATTTATAGTGTTCACTGATTTCCATGGTGTAAACCATGCATGGTGGCTGATTTTGAGCCATGTGATGTCACTGAACAGGAGTCGGAGGAGATGTGTGGCAGCACGCAGTAACATAGTATTGCCATTATACAGACACAACAGCTAATAGCAAATAAACTCAAGAGTGCACATAACAGTAAAAGATAGCAACAGAATTAACAAGAGATGAGTTTTAGGTCTTTACTGTCTTTGTTTTTAAAATAACTTATTTAGTTATATGTTTATACAATTTAATTTTTAACAATGGTAGTGTTTAACAGCCGGCTTGAGAAATTCTGTACAGCAGAGCAGTTGGTTCTTCTGAGCTGGCACGTGCCAGCCTCAGCACACCTCCACGTCTTCCTCAGACCTCCAAGGATTCTGTGGAGGCCACATGAACTGGGGGGCTCATGGGATTCACAAAGCCAGGGAAGAACTGGCACAGAATCAGACACCCAATGTATGGGTTGCTGCATTGTGGAAGGCATCACATGAGCACACACACACACACACACACACACACTCTCTGCACACACCTCTTACCCCTTCCCTAACCCTCCTTTGCACTGAGCAGCGGGAACCATTCCTTCTGTGCCCCCGAGGTGCCCACACCCGATCACTGTGCTCGATGAGAAGTCCTGGGCTGCGTGATGTTTCCCGACCTCTGGCCCTCTCTGGGCCTCAGTTCCCTGAGGGAGGTTCCCATGGATTGTCGTGAACATCCCCTGAGCCTCTCAGTGCCAGGCACTGGCTGGACTCTAAGGATAAGGGGTGAATCAGCCACAGTCTGGGAGGCCAGGGAACCCCAGGAGCACTGAGCAACCATGTGAGCCACTAGCTGGGACTGGGAGGAGAGTGACGTGCAGGGGAGCTTGGCTCGCCTTCCCCTGGGTAAGTCATCAAACCTCTCCAGGCTTCAGTTCCTCATTTTAAAAAGAGGATAATATAACCTACCTCCTTAGATTCTTGTAAGGGTTAAAGTAGGTAATATAAAATAGTGCCTAGGACATAGGGACACACAATAAAGTGACATTGATCAATGAAAGCTACTGTCATGTGTTTCATGCTATCTTTGCATCTAGTGTAACTTTTTCCAATTTTAGGGAGCAGCTTTCATAGGGAGAAATTTTTTTCTGTAGATGGATCTTAAGGTGTTGGTTGAGTGTAACACATTGGCTTTGGTTCTGGGTGGATCCAGCAGCATGGTCTCTGCAGTTTCTTCAGCTGTAATCCTCATAGTGATGCCTGCAATTGTGTCTGTGGCCTAGGCTGCAGGATTCTGTGACAGTGATGGCATGGTTTTGCTGGGGAGGAGGGTGCCAGGCTGGTTGTTGGGCTGGGCACAAGCACACTTGGGAATGATGGCCTGCTTGCTGTGTGGCAGGCTATCTTGGGGGCATGCCTGGGTGTGGCAGGCTGGCTAGCTGCACAGCAGGTTCTCTGGTGGATGGGGGCACTGCCACATGAGCTATCAGGTTGGGTATGGGTACCTTTAGGTGCAGCAGGCCAGGTGGCTGTGCAATGAACTCCACAGGGGGCAGGGTCACCACTAGACTGGCTGCAGGGCTGGGCACAGGTGTGGCAGGCTGGCTGGCTATATGGTAGTCTCTCCTGGGGGTAGGGCTGCCACCATGCTTTCCACTGAGCTTGGTGCTAGTGTGCAGGGATGCGGGAGTCTGGCTGGCTGTGCAGTGGTCTCTCTGGGGGAACAGGCCACTGCTGTTAGGGCTGGCACATGTGCCCACAGGTGTGCACAGGTGCAAGGGTACAGTGGGTCCCCAGGGTGTGCAGTGGCCTCCCCTCTGTGCAGGTCTGCCTGTTCCACAGAAGATGGGTGCCACGTGGGTTTAGACACTGTGATCTCCACCATTCCACTGGGTCTAGGCTCCAGATAGCTAGGCTTGTGGGGCTGCAGGACTGTGTAGATATGATGGAATGACAGCAGGGCCTCATGGATGGAGAGTCAGTGGCGACTGGCTCCCAGGGCAGGAAACAGTTGAGCAGTGGGTTTGATTTGAAGATGACACTGAGCAGTATCAGCTTGGGTCATGGGTGTGGGGGTACAAAGGGGATTCCTAGTGTGGGGAATGTAGCTGTGCAAACTCCCAGCAATTCTCCAAACTGGATTTGGGGCCTGTGAGGACTGGGGGACTCGCCTATAGCAAAGACTGCTGGCATCGTGGTGGCAATGGGGACCAGTGAGGGTCTCCAGCTTACCTTTTCCTCATGAGATGTACCCCTGGCCCCGAGCCAATTCCAGTGGGGAGACAGCGTGGCAGAGGCAGGGCGTGCCACTCCCCTCTCTCCTCCACAAGGAATTTGTCACTCCCCCAGTGTTCTCCAGGGCATGTCCTCAGCCATTTCAGCCAAACATAGTTGCTTATTCATTGTGTTTGTCCCATTTGTGGAGGGGGCAAGCACCAGGCAACGGTAGTTGGCCATCTTGCTGACCCTCCTAGATTTCATATTCAATTGTGTTTAACTTAGTGAAAGACTTGTAAATTTTACCCTATCAAGAACAAATCTTGCATGTTCCATGCTGTGCTTATTTCATGGATGTTTTCCCTTCAGAATGGTATTTTATTGCTTTGGGACAACATTCAGTTTTTTTCTTTGAGTATAAAAGCAACCCATCCATTCATTCCACATGCATTTATGGCCATCTATTTTGTGTTTGTGTCAGACACTGTTTTAAGCTGTGGGGATAGATTAGCAGCTGTCAAGAAATATATCTCTGTTGCACCACACTGGGACAATTGCGAAAAATGTAAAGAAAAACAAAGTAGAATGACCTCTAATCCCACCACCCAGAGATGACCACTTAACAACTCAGGGTCATATTGTTTCATAACCTTTTATTTTCACCTAATGATATATTATAAGCACACTTTCAAGCCATTATCAGTGTTGGGCAGATCGTCTGTGGTGAACAGTGCTGTTTTACTGCTGCCCTATAGCTGCTCCTGACCCCCCAATAAATCTACCCGACCAGCCCAGGACCCACCAGGAAGGAGCATGAGTTTTAGGAACCAAGAAATGGGTCTCAGTGGTCTTCTAATTTGGGTCGGCTCCATTGCACACTTTATCTGTTCACTACAATGGGTGCTGGAGTGGGAGATTAGCCCAAGCGGGCCAGACTCCATCACTATGGACCCCTGATTTAGAGAGCTGCACATAGACCCTTCTTGAGCTCACCTGCTGTGAGATGCTTCCAGACTAACTCCTGGCTCAGCCCCTGCAAACAGGAGACAGGTTCAGCAGCAAATCTCTCTAGGCAGTCATCAAAAATAATTAAATGAGCCTGTATATACTAACATGAGAAATTTCCTTTATTTAATAAATGATAACACCTAGTTTGATCTGATCCCATTTTTTTTTTGCTTAAAAACTGTTTAATTATGGGAGAAGAAAGGACTTCGATTTTACTACCCTATGCACTTGTAAATACTTTGAATGTTTTACAATGAGCATGTATTACGTTTCAAATGTTATACACATATAAGAGGGAGTGCTAGAGAAAAAGAGAGAGATTAGCATTCTAGGACATGTCTTCAGGCACCTCTCTGATTATTTCCTTAGCTTGCTTATTTATTGACAGAGTCTTGGTCTGTTGCCTTGGCTAGAGTGCGGTGGCAGGATCATAGCCTACTGCAGCCTCTAATTCCTTGGCTCAAGCGATCCTCCTGCCTTAACCTCACAAGTAGCCAGGACTACAGGCATGTACCCCCCATATTTAGCTAATTTTTCTCATTTTTTTGTAGAGATGGGGTCTCACTGTGTCACCCAGGCTGGTTGCAAACTCCTGGCCTCAAGTAATCTTTCCACCTCAGCCTTCCAAAGTGTCGGAATTATAGGCATGAGCCACTGCATCCAGCCAGCTTATATTTTTTAAAAGTAGAATTCCTAGAAATGGAATTGCTGCATTTTGAAGACTCTTGGTATATATTGCAAAATTAATCCTCAGAATGGTCATACCAGTAGACACTGTGACCACCAGTAAATGAATGCCAACTCGTCTTAACCAATCAATAATGCTGGGTAATTATTTTTTATAGTTCCCCCAAAACAGCATTTCATCTTAATTTCTTCTTTCATTACTAGTTTAATTTTAAGTATTTATTGAATATTTGTCTTTTTTCTTTGTTGGTGGATTACTATTCTTTGGTGGATTACTATTCTTTTTTTTCTTAACGGTGTTCCTTTTTTGTTTGTGTTTTAAGACAGGGTCTCACTCTCTCACCAGGGCTAATTAGCGCTGTCGGAAGGCTGATTTCCTGCGAAGTTAATGATGCTTCGGTCTTAGGGCCCCTCACAGGACACTTCCAAGGCTCTGGCAGGGTGGCAGGGACCCTAGTGAACCGTTTACATGGTCCTATGTCTCCCATAAAGTGTGAACAAGTAAGCTATTTTTTGCAGTTTTACTTATAAAGGACGCGTAAGTCATATAGGCTTTGGGCCCCACAGGACCACAATCTGCTTCTGACCCTGCCACGAGGAAATGAGGGAGTCAGTTCCAGTTGGCAAGGAAGCTGGGTAGACCATCAAGCTAGAGCAAGAAATAGGAAAGAAGGTTAATCTCCTTAGGGCAGACACCCACAGGTGAGCAGCCCTGGCTCTGAGAAAGCCAAGTTAAAAAA
The DNA here is from genome assembly GCA_008750895.1 of Mirza zaza. Taxonomy (NCBI): domain Eukaryota; kingdom Metazoa; phylum Chordata; class Mammalia; order Primates; family Cheirogaleidae; genus Mirza; species Mirza zaza. The sequence continues at coordinate 18,173 of VSMD01058713.1, read as the reverse complement.
GACCGGTTTGGCCTTACAAGCCAGATTCCTGACAGTCATGTTCAAGGCTAAAGGGTCATGGCTGCAGCACTGATTGTTGACGCGAATGTGATTTTGGCCATTTTTCAGGACCAGGCAGCTAAATGGCAGCTGCGCCAGCTCGGTGGACATGGAGCTCTTCCTCCATTATTCCCTCATCCCGTCAGTAAGTAAAGGCAGGGGAGGGGCGAGGAGGGGCGGCAGGGGGACCAGGCTGCTGCCACACACGGGCTCCCAAAGAGACCTGAGTAGGTCAGGGGAGAGACGCCAGCTGAGTGTCCTTCTAAAACCTCTTACATTACGCACCAACGACACAGGCAGAAGGCGGCACAGGAGTCAGGGATGCTGGCTTTTAGGGGAGTCAAAAAAGGCTTTTCTGAGGAAGTAACGATGGGGCTGAGGTCAGCTGGAATACGAAGTTGAGAATTTCAGACAGAGGGGACAGCACGTGCAAAGGAGGAGGGGAGAAGGAGAGTGTGGGGAGCTGAGAAGGCCGGCGTGACGGGGTGGCGAATTGAGGCGGAGAAGTCCGGGGAGGTGGGGGGCAGGCCGGGCAGAGCCCTGCAGGGCCCCGTGTTAAGGAGTTTGGTCTTCAGCTAAGGACAATGGGAAGAAGTGGAGGTGTGTCCAGCAGAAGGTGGTACAATCAGATTTATATTTTTAAAAGATCACTCTGGTTGCAGTGTGGACATCGGGTTAGAGGCGGGTAAGAGAGGAGGCAGGAAGAACAATTAAGAGACTGTTGCAGGGGGCCGGGTGAGAGATGATTTTAGCTCATCCTAGAAGATGGTGGGCAACTCCAGAAGTTGAGGAGGTGAAAATGGTAGGACTTCTTAATGGGTTGGGTAGGGGGGTTAGGGGAAGGGAGGGGTGTCGAGGATGGCTCTTGGGTTTCTACCTTGCACAGCTGGCAGGATGATGGTAGCTGCCATTCACTAGTTAAGGAAAATGAGAAGAGATCCAGGTTTGGGGTAGATGAAGGAACAGGGCAGGGAGGAAAATCATGGTTCCATTTAAGATGTTCTGAAGCTTTTGATAAAAGCTTTGAGAGGCTTTTAACTCATTAAAAAGAAACGCCAGCTGTGTAGTTGGATGTACAGTTCCAGAGTTCATGGACAAGGCCTGGGCTGCAGATTCGAGTTTGTGAGTCTGCTGTGTGTCGATGGCCATCAAAGGCACAGACGTGGGTGAGATCACCGAGGAAGAGAAGGTCAGGTGAGGAGAGGCATGACCCTGGGACTGAGCTATGAGGAACTCCAAACCCAGGGGTTGGGTAAAGAATGATCCAGCAAAGAAGACTGAGAAGTAATGGAGGAAAACCAGAAAAGCTCAGCTGATGGAGGCCAGGGGAAGAGAGTGCTTGAAATAGAAGGAAGTGGTCAATTCTGTGGGGTGCTGCAAAGAGAGCAAGCTAGATTCGGGCTTGTAGTATCCATGGGATGGAGCCACAAAATGGTCATTTGTGTCCTTGGCCATAGTTGCATTGGTGGGTGATTGGGATAGAAGCAGGGTAGGGGGTTGAGAAGCCCATGAGGGGAGATGGATACAGCAAGTGTAGACAATTATCAAGAAGTTACTAGTGAGGGGAGGAGAGAGAAAAGGCGTCCAGTGTGAGAGAACAAGACTGAATCCACAGGAAAAAAGCACAGAAGGATTTGCAACTTGACAGTTATTCCTGCCTTTTTATAGATGAGGAAACTGAGTTCATGGAAGTTAAGTCTCCCTCCCAGCCGGTGTGTGAGAGAGACTAGATTTGAACCTATGTCCATTCAGGGCAGCACAAAGAAAAGCTCAGTATAGAATGTTCTGGTAGCTCAAGGGTCCATGCAGCCAGGCCCCCAACTCTGGAGTTTGAGGTGTCACAGACATTCTGCGCTCTCGGCTCACCAACACATGCACGTTCAGTGAGGGGCCTGAGGCCACGCTGGGGATGAACCTGCCCACTGACCCCATCTTCTCTGCTTGCAGCTTGCCATCATTCTGGTCTTGTCCTTCCTCCAAAGACGAGAGCATTGTAGACAGAGAGATGATACCTCTTACCTCCTGGGGAACCACTTTGGAATCATCATGTGAGTTGAGGGGTCAACCCCACAGCTTGGGGGCTACCCTGTGGTTGGTGCCAACATCAATGACATAAGGCCAGGTAGCTCCCAGGACCCACCCCCACCTCTGCCCCACCGTGCACAGCCCTGCCCCTCCCCGCCCCAACCCAGCCAAAGCTCTCAGAGCTCAGAATCGGCTTCCAGCCACTGCAGCCCTCAGCGCCCAGGGCTGCCCAGATGTGCTTCAAACATCTCGAGGAGGTGCAGACCACCATGGTGAAGGCCTTCCCACACTCAGGCCTACAGCTACCTCAGGAGGCAGGAGGGGGAGAGTCCCCTGTGACTGCAGCGAGGCACCCTGTTGGGATGGTGCCACGAGTCACGCACAGGAGATCCGCTGGACCAGGGGAGGTTTCAGGGCCTTTCTAGCTTTGCCATTCCAAGTCTCTGCATCCCTTATTACACTTTTCATTGAATTCTAATTGTTCACATCTCTGCCTCCTCACCCTCTAATCATCATCATCGTCATGCACTTGACATTCATGGCACACTGTGCATGACCCAGACACTGAACTGTCTGCTTTGCCTGTGCTACTTTGACACACCCTATTTCCAGTCCAGCATGGTGGAGGTTTTATCGTCATGCAATGCATAAGACAACTCAGGCTCAGAGAGGGTAAGGGGCCTGCCCAAGGCCACACAGCTAGCAAGTGACAAGAGCTTTAACCCAGATCAGCTTGATATTCTCTCTGATTCCCCGAGTATTATAACCTGAGCAGGCTCAAACCATGTACATGCCAAGGTCTCAGCCTTGGGCTCTGGAGAAGAGAGAGGAAGCCCACAGGACAGGACCGAGGGAAGGGATGACATGAACTATAGGTAAGAGAGTCATTCTGGATCCCACCCACTGGGGCAGTCGGCCCTTCACAAGCTGCCGGGTGTAAGAAGCATTGGTTGAGGCACAGAAAGAGACTGAAGCTGTTGGATAAAACCTTTCACTTCTGCCCAGGGCATTTGGCAGGCAGGTGCTGGCACAGGACTTTATAAGAAGTAGAAGCCCATAACAATTACGTTCCATCACTTTTAATTAAATTGATGATGGCACAATCGACTTGCTCCTTCGCCGCTTTCCCATCCCCTGCTTCCCAGAGTAAGCTTGGTCCACGGTCTTCACCGAGTGGTAACCCTCACACGTGCACGGTACTCTGCAGCTTATAAAGCAGTTTGCTATTTGCTGCCCAAAATGACTCTGTGATGTGAGCAGAGTAGGGGTTTCTATCTCTGTTTTATAGATGGGGAAACTGAGTCTCACATAGCTCCTAAGTGCTATAGGCGGGGTCTTGATTAGAATTCAACTCAATTCAACAAAATGCACGTCCACAAACCTGCACTGAGTGACTACTCCTTCCAAGGTCCTGGGCTAGGTCCCCAGCCCAGAGGAGTTTAGAGTTACTAAGCAAGTGGTGACACAAACGAAGGTGTGCTGAAACAGGGACATGCAGTCAGTGCAGAGGGGACACAGATGGGGCAGCCTGATTGTGAGTGGGTGATCAAGGAGGCTTCTCAGAAGACATGCCCCTTCAGCCGAGCCTTAAAGGGGACGACGCCTGAGCCACCTGGGACGCCCTGCCTGTGATGCCTGGCTCTCCTTGCCTTCCTGAGTTTTCATTAAGGCCCAGTTTAAATGGACCTTTTCACTGGAAGAGGCTTTTCTCTTCTCCCAAATGCAATCGCTTACTCTGATCTAGACAAAGCTCTCTTGGTTAGAAGAAACAGATATCCACTCAAGCTTGCTTACATTAAAGGGTAACGGGATTTTTTTATAAAGTTACAGAGATCTCACAGAAACCAATAAGGCAGGGCCCATTGGAGCTATATCTCTTGAGATGGGAATGTGTAGGAGATTGACTTTTTTCTCTTTCCTTCTGCCCTTCTGTGTCACGGGGCCCCCTCAGCTCCATCTGCCATTTTCCTCTCTGCCATCTGAGTTAGGACCTCCGATTCCCTACAGCCTTGGCTTTCCTCTAGCATTGACTCTTATCCCAGCTTGGTGTGACTTTCCAGACCAAGGCTCTAACAGCTATCCGGCTCATGTCCTCAGTGGTCACAAATCCAAGATGTAAGACCAGACATCTGATCGGCCCATCCAAAGACAGTTGTCACCCACAGCCCAGCCAACTGTGGCCAGGAAGGCATGATTATGGAGGGTGGGGAGTGGAATTTTATTTCTACCCACTTAGAAGTTTTTGGCTGGGCCTGAGAATTAAATTGGCATAAGACAGATCAACAGGAGAAAAACACTGAAATTTATTTAAAGTTTTATATGACATGAGATCCCCCATACGGAAATGAAGACCCAAAGATGCAGTTAGAGGTGGACACATGCACACTGAATTGGACAAAGAGTAGTAAGCTGTGAAAAAGTAACTAAGTTATATGGGGAGACTGGAAGATTTAATAAGATCTGTACAGAGTTCTCTCGGCCTTGACTTCCCATTCCTTATGACAATAATACTGTTTCCCTTCTGCACAGGGAGGACCTTTTTTTTTTTACATGGGAAGTTCATCTCCTATTTTTTTTTTTTTTGAGAGAGTCTCACTTTGTTGCCCAGGCTAGAGCGAGTGCCATGGCGTCAGCCTAGCTCGCAGCAACCTCAAACTCCTGGGCTCAAGCAATCCTCCTGCCTCAGCCTCCCAAGTAGCTGGGACTACAGGCATGTGCCACCATGCCCAGCTAATTTTTTCTCTATATATTAGTTGGCCAATCAATTTCTTTCTATTTATAGTAGAGATGGGGTCTCGCTCTTGTTCAGGCTGGTTTCGAACTCCTGACCTCGAGTGATCCGCCCGCCTCGGCCTCCCAGAGTGCTAGGATTACAGACGTGAGCCACTGCGCCCGGCCTCATCTCCTATTTTTAAGAAACAGCAGGAAGGTCAGGTTTGTACCTGCTATTTTTTAAGTGTCTTTAACTCAAAATAGTCAATAGCCGGAGTGGCATATTTTGGAATGGCATGTTACTCTCTTCTTCAATCACATGGTACCAGCGGAGCCAATGGCACTGGACCCTCATTGGGGATGTTGGAAGGAAGAATTCTCAGAGAATGAGCCTGGGTGCAGGACAGGCCCCCCAGACCTGACTAGGACACACTCCTTGCTTTGGTCTCTTGAGCCATGCTGTCTCTGTTCTAAACAAAGCCTCCCCCACTTTGCTTTATGTCACGGACGCTGGTTCCTCGCGTGTGCCCCCATTGGGCTCGGAGCTCCTCTGGGCCAGAGTTTTGTCTTGCTCACTTCAGGACCCTGAATCCATGCTGGCCCCAGGCCTGGCACAGAGGCCCCGGGAAACGTCAGCTGCAATGAATAGTTCACCTTCCCATAACCCCTCCTCAGGGTGGGAGTGCCACTTGGGAGACGACCTGTGGGAATGTCTCAGAGCCGCCTCCTGTCCTCACAAGCTGTTTCTGTTGTTCACAGGCCCCTGGACTTCGTGGGCACTTTTAGTAACCGATGGTCCTACGGGATCGCCTTTGGGGCCACAGCCAATAAGGTCATGTTCCTGTTCTCAGAGGGCTACCAGCCCCTGCAGGTCCCGCAGTGGGCCCAAGGTACTAGAGGCTGCCTCATCCTGCTGGGAACTCAGCTGTGGAAATTCTTGCTATCAGAGACCACATGGCAGGGCTCTCTGGGATAAGGGCATAGATACACTTTGTGAACTGTCGTGTTCTTCCCAGCCTGGTACTTGCCTAAGATCAATGTCTGGCCCACAAAACCTCAAAGCTTGTTCATGGGGCTTTTCCCCAGTTAGATTCAGAGGTCTTTAGACACGATGTAACAAAGGCTCAGACAGTAGGTTCCTTGTCACCTGCCCCCCAAAAGCTCTCCTGAGCAATAGCCATAGCTGCTCCCTTGATATCAATGAGTCCTGGGTCTCCTCCTCAAAGAACAATGCTTCCTTCTGTGGCCTTTCGTCTGAGGCCTCATCTTTCCCCATGCCTCGTGCTCTACCTGGAGGAGCAGCTCTAATCTCCAAGTTCAATTATCCCTAATACAGTGACTCCCACACCTCTCTGTTCAGCCTGGTTTCTGCTCATGGGCTCCAAGTCTATATGATCCAATACCTACCAACATCTCATTAGTCTCCAGGGAAATACAAATTAAAACCAAAATGATATACAGCTACACATCCCTTAGAAGTATACCATTTGGGAAATTTTCACAAATGTTTACATCCATGAAAATGTGACCACAATCAAGTGATGAACCCCAGGAGTCCTTGTTCCCCTTTCTAATCTCTCCTTTCCTCTCCTCTCTCTTCACACCCTCTTCTCCAGGCAGCCACTGATCTGCCGAGTTTGCATTTTCCAGAATTTTGTATATATGGAATTACCCAGATGTATTCTTTTCCTTTTGATCTGGATTTTTTTCATTAGCATATTTTGAGATTCATACACATTTGCATGTATTAACAGTTTATCCTTTTTTATTGCTGAGTAGTATTCCTCTATATAGATATGCCACAGTTCATCCATTTACCTGTTGATGGGCATCTGATTTATTTCCACTTTTGGCTATTGCAAATAAAGCTGCTATGACCATTTGTGTACATGGCTTTATGTGTAACCATGCTTACATTTTTCATAAATGCCTATGAGTGGAATGGCTGGATCTTATAGATTATATAGTAGATCAAGCTTTTCAAGAAACTGTCAAACTGTTTTTCAAAGTGATTATACAATTTTAGATTACCACCATCAGTAAGAGAGCTCTGATTTCTCCATATCCTTGCCAACACTTGGTATGGCCAGTTTTTAAAAAATTTTGGCATTTTAAGAGGTATATAGAGGTATTCATTTGCATTTTCATAATGACTAATGATGTTGAGCATACTTTCATGTGCTTATTTGCTGTACCTATACCTTCATGTGTGAAGCGTCTGTTTAAATCATTTTCCTATTATTTAAAATAGGGGTTTTTGTTTTCTTCTTATTGAGTTTTGAGAATTCTTTATATATACTGGGTATAAGCCCATTATAATACACATACATGAATTTCAAATATTTTCTCCCAGTCTGTAGCTTGAATTTGAAGGCTCCTAACAACTTGTTTGAAGAGCTGACATTTTAAATTTTGATGCAACCCAACTTACTCAGTTTTTTTCTTTTATAGGTCATACTTACAGTGTCATATAAGAAATTTTTGCCTAAGCTGAAGTCATGTAGAGTTTCTTGTATGTGTTTTCCAGAAGTTTATGTAGCCTTAAGTTTTGCTTTTAGGTCTATATGTTTTGAGTTAATTTATTGCATATAATATGAAGAGTGGATCAAAGTTCTTTTTTGCCTTTGGATAGCCACATGAAGTGTTCCAGTACCAGTTGCTACAAAAGCCTGTCCTTTGCTCACTGACTTGCCTTTTCACTTTTCGTGAAAATCAATTGGCTACATATGTGGGTCTATTTCTGGACTCTCTATTCTCTTCCATTGATCTCTTTGTCTGTCTTTGCACCAATACCACACTGTCTTGATTACCATAGATTTCTAATAATGAAATCAGGTGGTGAATCAAGAAATCAGGTGGATTTCTTGAAATCAGGTGGTATTCATCCTTCCACGGTTATTTTTCAGAGTTGTTTTTGCTATTCTAGGTCCTTTGCATTTCCGTATGAATTTTAGAATAATTTTGTCAATTTCTACAAACAATTCTGGGATTTTGATTGGGATTACATGGAATTTAATTTGGGGAGAATTGTTATCATAACAATATTGAGATTTCTGACCTAGAAACACAATATATCTCTCCATTATTTAGAATTCCTTTAATTATTACTATTTTCTACATAGCATTTTTAAAGGCATATAGTAATAATAGTAATAGTACTATGGTAAGGGGACTCACAGCGTCTCTGGCCCTGTCTGCCCAGCCTTTGTGCTTCTGATTGGAGGCATCGAAGTTGGCCTGGCCTACTTTCCCTTCTTTGCCTGCCTCTCATCCGAGTTCCGGCTGGTCGGCTCCGTCCTCGGCTTCTGCTACTCTCTGATCTGGTAAGAGGACTCTCCCTGCCTGCCCTCCCCCGACTCCGGCTCCATGGCTGAACTCTGGACAAAGGGACGGGGGAGCTCTGGGAGCTCCCCTTTGAGGACACCCTGCCCAGGACTGAGGCCCAGGGAGGGCAGGTGACTTGTCCAAGGTGCCGTCACGGCACTCCTTACGACTGCATATGAGGATTCAGGAGGCCGGGCTGGCATTCTGTCTGCCTCGCACAAGGCTGCTGGTGATTAGAATATTCCCAGAAGCCAGGGACTTCTGTAAACTGCTGAGGGAAGGAAGCAGGAACCCGGTTAGATGCTGCTTCTCAGCACCGTCGTGGCTTCTCTCGCAGGCCTCAGAGAAAGTTCACGAGCCTTAGCTCGGCCTTCAGGGCCTCTCCTTTTCTCTCCGGCCCCCAGCAGTGTCTGGCACACACTTCCATCATAGGAGATTCCTGCCTTCCTTTGTCTGTCCACTGATTCGTTCAGTAACCTCTCTGTTATATCCCCGCTAGGAGCCAGGGAAGGCCCTCTTGGACCACGAGTCCTGGCCTCTGTGTGTTCCTATTCCCTGTGCGGAAGCCCCACCCCAGGCTAGGGGACGATCCTGTGTGCTCCTGCTCCATGGACAGTCACTCCCACCGGATGGAGAGCAACCTTCACGTTGAGCTCTGTGCCCCACAGCCAGGCACCAGACCTACCACAGAGCTGGCACCAGGGAACGTTTGTTGCCTGCCTGACCCCGGGAACAGTTCTGTTCTCCAGCCACCGAGGCTCATTCCCTTGCCTCCAGCTCCCTTGCTGGGCTGTTTCCCCCATCCAGCATTTTCCATGGGGCCGCGGTCCCCAGTCCCAACTCATCGTGGTGATGGGCAGGAGTTCCACAGGCAACTGACACACCATGGCTACAACTCCAAAGTTTGTAGGTGACTTGCTTTTGAGAAACCGGAATGAGGTATACAGGGTTAGACATGGAGCAACATCATCTCAACAGCCTCGGACAGGCTTTGGGCCAGGAGAGAGCAGGGTGGCGGGAATCGCCCAGCAGCTTGGGCACCACGACTCAGGTGGAATGGGACCAGGAATGGGTGTGGGGGGTAGAGCCTGGAGGGCTGAATTCAGAGCAGGGCTGCCAGACATGGTCACACAGAGGCAGAAACGGCCACAGCCACGGGGTCTCAAGACCTGGATCTTGGTCCTGGCTCTGCCCCCGTGTGTGACTCCAGATAAATCCCTTGCCAACACTGGGCTTCCATCCCCTACCTGAACGATGAGGGGAGAGAGGAAGCATTCTCTGGGGACCCTGCTGAAGTGCCTTCACGGATCTGAGATGGTGTCCACGTGAGGCGTGAATTTAGTGTGCACCCGCTTCGGCATAAGCAGGGCCTGACTGGGGAGGGCTGTGTGTAGGGCTTGGGAACCGGCCTCCCGCAGGGCAGGTGAGTCTGCACTGGTGGGCCCTGGGCTATTTTCACAGGGGATGCTCCTGGGACTGTGCTGAGAGGGACCCCAGGGCCCCAAACCCTGATTCTGTTCCTGCAGGTTTGCTGTCACTCTTCTCCAAGTCTCACAGTGTCCCCACGGGCAGGTAAGTCCCCGTGAACCTACGTTTAGGGTATTCAGTCCTATCACCAGGGCCAACTTGCTATATGATTCTGGACAAGCCTTTGCCACCCTGTCACTCTCCAGGCCTCTTCTTCCTCATGTGTGCAGAAGGGGAGTTGGAGTCCTTCCTTCCTACCCTAACCCACCCACCCTTCCTTCCTTCCTTCCTTCCTTCCTTCCTTCCTGTTCCTCTATTTCTCCCTCTTCTTCTCTTTCTTTCTCCCTCTCTACCTGCTCCTCTCACCTACCCACCTACCTCTGTCTCTCTCATATTTTCCAAAAAGAGCATTTATCTTCCTAATCAGAAAAAGAAAAACCATGAAAGCTGTTTTTATAAAATAAAATGGGGGTGCCGAGACTTGAATCCAAGGCTGCTGGGCTCTGAGTCCACTGCTGGTCCTGCAGTGAGGGGCTAGGAGTGCTGGGATTGGCCACTGGACAGGCCTTGGCAGGGTAGGGTGGGGCAGGGGGTTCCCTTTGCTGCTCCCCCCACATGGAGCCACGGTGGTTTGCTTCTGTTGCAGTTTTTAGGGAGGTACGAGACTGTCATGTTCTACTGGCCCTCACTGCTGTGCCTCGCTTTCCTGCTGGGCCGCTTCCTGCACATGTTTGTCAAGGCTCTGAGGGTGCACCTGGGCTGGGAGCGCCAGGCGGTGAGTACTCAGTGTGAGCACTGCGTGTACAGGTTTACTCCTCACAACAGCCAATTACGTAGCTGCTATGACTACTTCTCACTTGGTCGCAGAGAGGTGAGCCGAGGTCGCCCAGCTCACCTGCAGCATAGCCAGAACTGGAACCCAGACAGCTTGGCTGTGGGGCCTCTCTCTCAACCACTGCCAAATACAGCCTCTCTGCCTCGGGCAAATGGCTCCAGCTTTGAGGTAGCCTGGGGTCAGGATAGGTCTTTCTCTGTCTCCTACACCCCACCAGTGAGTCAGAACATGTGACATCTGGACTTGATGCCACTGGGACCCACCTGCCACAGCTTTGGTCTCCGCATCACCTGAGTTTGAAGGAGTTGTGATTAGTTTGTTTTAGTGACTTTGAGGTTTTCTTGTTGTTTGGTTATCTTTTCGGAATAAACGTGATGCTCAGGACAGCTAGGTTATGCTATAGTAACACACAACCCCCCAAACCTCAGTGGCTTAACACAAGAAGGGTTTACTTCTCACTATTGTGACATGTCGAGCATGGGAGTGCCGGGGGCCATGTCCTCCTCACTCTGTGACCTGGGCTGACGAAGCAGCCTCCGTTGGGAACATGAGTGATTGGCACAGAACAGGGAAAGACAACATGGTGAAGAATGCACACTAGCTTTTAAAGCTCCTGCCAAGATGTCACCTCCATTCAGATTTTACTGGACAAAGCCGTCATTTGGCTACACACACCTACAAGGAGGTGAGAAGGTACAATCCTATTAAGTATCTTGAAGGCAGGGAGCTAGAATGTTTGTAAATAGCTGCAAGGCTCAGAGTCTGGACACACAGTGCCATGCATCTGCTTAAAAGCAAAAAAAAAAAAAAAAGATAACAAGATAACAACACTAAAGTGTTCCAGTGATTTCATACAGCTTTAAAATTTTCCAGATTTGGAGATAGAAATTAAGTCTTTCTGTATTTCCTCCAATGACCAGAGCTGGTAAGGTACTTCTTGCGAAATACAAGAGATTATCTAAATAGATACAGTTTTCTTTATGGAGAAAAAAAGGCCATTTCAGATGCCTTTACTAGAGATGGAAGAAAAAGACATTTTCCTTCATTATGATGATAACAGCCATTACTTATTGAGTTTTGCACTGGGCAGGCATTGTGCAAGTGCTTGATAAACATTGATCCTCATGATAACCTTCTGGAAGGTGTTATTATTTTCTCCATTTTACTTATGAGGAGCCTGAGGGGTAGAGAGGTGACCTACCTGAGCACACAAATAGTAAGCAGCCAGTCAGGATTCTAACCAGGTCTTTTGGACTCCACCCAACATCCTGGCTATATAAGATAAATAAAATTCACACATTCAATAATTTGTATGTAGCAAAATAGATGACTATAGAGGAAAGCTCATTGCACGTGGAGAAAACATTTCAAAACATACTATTAAAGTTTCAATTTTTAAATGCTGAAAAAATAAGAAATGAGCCAAAGAAACTCCTAAAAAGGCTGGGATTCGGGATGTTTCATTCTTGAAACAATGGCTTGAACTATGATGGGAGATCATCAAATCTGGAGGGGAAAAAGTTTCACAGAACAGTGGCTGGTACAGGCAGTACACGGAAGAGACAAGGCAGGTCAGACTCTGGCATTTCCTGAGAGCAGGTGCTTGGTAAATAAGGAACTGGACCCTGTTCCTCATGCCGAGAAATGACAGGTGCTGGGAATGGCTAACTCCAGAAGAGCAACCCGTACCCAAATTCCTGCCCTCTGTGGCTGTAGCTCCTCAAAGAGAACAAAACCCTAATGAGAATCAGTGAGCCAAAGCCTATGCCTGCCTTCTTTGCCACAGGAAGAAAAGTCGGTTCTGGAAGCTCACCAGGCAGCGCACGTCAAGCGGCTGCTGAGAAGGCCCCGCCCGCGGTAAGCGCCGTTCTGCTCATTCGCCTGCAGGTTTGCACCAGCTCCCGTGAGCGCTGGCGATGGGGCAGACCTGGGATGTCTGGAAGGGCCCCGCAGTGGTCAGGACCCTTGTTTGCTAAGAACAGAAACCCGGCTCAAACTGGACTAAAGCAAGGAAACGTATGGGCTCACACCTCTGAGAAATCTGGAGTAGTCAGTTTCAGGCACGCTGGAGCCAGGGCTTATGGACGTCACCTGAACCAGGTCTCTGTCCCTCAACCTCCCCTCAGCTCAGCCTTTACCTGTGTTGTCCTCACAGTTTGGGGGGGCTTCCTCCACATGGTGGCACTCAGACTCTCTGGATTATATCCTCCTGGTTTAAGCTCAGAAGAAAGAGAAAATTTCCTTTCCAGTTACTCAGACAAAGGTCCTGCAGATGCGTTTCAGGGGATCAGATTGGATCACATGCCACCCAGAAGCAATTTCTGTGCCCGGAGCCAGGAAGTGATGTCAGTGTCGCTTACCCACCAGGACCCAGGGGAAGGAAAGGTAGTTCCCCAAATTAAAACTGAGGCGCTGTCACCCAGGAGGAGGACATAGAAGTTGCCAGGCAAAAGCACCAGCTCTCAGAATCATACAAGCCATCTCCACACCTGGATGCATCCCAGGGAAGAGATGTGTCTTGTCTGAGGTCACACGGTGGCAAAGCTAGTTCTTTAGGTAGAATTAGATTTGGCTTGATAGAGCAGAAGACCCCAAATAATAGTGGCACAAACAAGAGAGAGACTTATTACTTTATCAAAGAACTCTGGAGGTGAGCAGTCCATCCTGGCCCTGCACTGCCTACTGTGGCAGTTCACTGATCACCTTTCTGCCTCAGCATCTAGAATATTCTTTCTATCCTTAGTGCTGTCCCATGGTCCCTTGTGGCTGCTGGAGTGCCAGCCTGGACCAGCCACCATGTCTGCATTGCAGAGAAAGGTGGGAGAAAAGAAGGCTGGGCCAAGGGGGCCCTCCCAGCTGTGTCAGCTCATCTGGGCAGCCTCCCCGATGACCCACACCACACTCTGGTCACAGCCCAGTGGCCCGAAGTTAGTCTGGTCACTCTTAGATGCAAGAGAGGTCAGGAACTTTGGTCTTTTAGTTTGGTGAATTACTTCCCTGAATAAAGCTGAGTCTCTGTATTTAAGACTACGGGGAAAATGAAACCTGTGGAAACTACATTACTCTCTCCCTACACTAAACTCCACGATAAAAAGGAGGAGATTGGGTTCTTTTCAGAAGAATTTGTTTATCTGCCACAACCTCTCAATTCTGGGTGTTTATTTGTTCACAGAGAAGGAGAAGCAACGTGGTTCCAAACCAGGATATACGAGTGGGACCCGTGCTTTCAATTCCCAAGCAGAATGATCGGAACTATCGTGTTGGCCTTCATCTGCCTGTACCTGGTAAGTACATCTGAGAAAATCATTTTATAATTTGTAAATGGGGTAGGGTGGATGCTGGCGTTATGGAGTCTTTGAGGCATGCAGCATGTTCCTAAAAAGCTGGGTCAAAATTGAAACTTGGTAAATCAAATAAGTACAATACTTCAACTCCACCATTTTGATTCCAGAGACACTTTTACCCTCCTGGTGAGTATTATTAACACTAGTATAAATAATCCACACCAAACAAAACTAATAGCAGTTAAAACTCCACATGGTAACATTTATCATTGCCTAAAAACTGATGGAAGAGAAAGATATTTGAAAATATTTCAATATACAGAATTTGACCCAGGAAAGTTGACTTGGTAGAAATAATGATCCCTAAATAAAACTTACAACAGCAGAACCTGTAGTCAGTTAATTATGCTGTGAACAAAAATCATTTAAATATAAAATAATTGATCCTGACAAAAATAATTTCAGAGAATTATAAATAAAAGTGGACAAAATAGACTTGGTTTACTGTCCTATATTTAAAAAAGTGGATCAAAAATTTAAAAGTCTTATTTAAGTTTGCTTTCTCAACAAAAAATTTTAAATGTTGACATAATTATGCCTTCAATGTTTCATTTAGCATAGACTCGAAACATTTTGTGCGGTCAAAGTTAGCTGAAGTGAAATGGCTGACTCACAATGGAGGAATAAAGATGGCAAGGCTAACTTCTCTTCTGCTCGTTTTAAATGTACTAGGACAACACCTATTTAAGTCACTCCTGTGGTTAAGTTTTTAAGTGAGTGTTTAAGTTGGGTTATGCTGGAGTACCAGATAACCCCCTAAGTGTCAGTGGCTTAAGACTGTATTTTTACCACACAACAGTGCTGAGTGGGTGTTCAGGTGGGGGAGGCAGCACTGGCCATGTGGTTACTCAGGAGGCATGTGACTTCACTGCTCCTGAGGACCCCAGCACCATCTGTATGCAGTCAGTAGACGGGGAAAGAGCAGGGAGAGGGGCTGTGGGAGGTTTCCATGCGCTGGGTGTGGAAGCTTCACACGGTCTTTCCACTCCTCTTTCCCTGGCAACAACCTGGACCAGTGGTCACACCGAACACAAGGGAGGCTGGGAAATGTAGTCCAGCCTGTGCTCAAAGAAGGGAGAGTGGATTTGAAAGGGAAACCATTATAGAGTTCTCTATAACAATGAATAACTCACTTGGAGTTATGATGTCTCTTAAATATTTGTGGAGTAGCCACTCCGTGCCAAGCACTCTGTCGAGAGCTGGAAGAGGGCAGAGAGCTGGCGTAGCATAGCCCTGGCCAGGCAGAAGCTCTATGGTCTAAGGGGAGAAAACAACCTGTGGTATGAGGTACCTGCCAACCTAAGAGAAAAAAGGGATAAAGTGAATGTGCTCTGGAAATTTAGTGAATCATTCTAGATTGAGCAGCTGCCTGCAGATGAAAGTGTTTGAGCTCCACTTTCAGAGCTAAACATGACCGGGCAGGTGAAGTGAGAGGCAGCAGGAGCTGTGGGAGCAATGGCATTGTGGCGAGGGGAGGACAGGACGGTGGCAAGTACACCAGGTGCACAGGAGAGAGTGCAGGAAGCCGTGCCTTCTCCCACTGGGCTCCCCCAGATCAGTGGTGGCAGCAATGGAAACAGGGCTGCAATTGTCCCCAAGGTCGCCCCTCACCCAAAGTTAGTCATTCTTTCACTCTGGTTCCAGGAGTGTTTGAAGAGTTCCTCAAGCCCTTGTGGGGCCCAGCCTTGTCCACTGTAGGGTGAGGAACCGAGTGTGAGGTGACTTCTGTCTCCCAGGAACTCACAATTGTATTCATGCTAAAACAGCCAGTGTGTGGGGTCATTTCCAGTAAAGTTTTGAATGCCTGGAAGAGACTGACCTCAACACCAAAGAGAGATCCATGCACCATTCCTATGCTGAGCTGAACACAGGTGAGCCCTTGAAACCTTTGCTCTGTGTCCCTAGTTCATCGTCATTGAGTTCTACGTGTTTGTGTTAGTGCGAGATGAGCTGGCGGTGTTTGAAGGCAAGCTAGAGAGCTACGTCGCCTCCGTGAACCAGACGGGGAACCTGACCCCAGTCATCCTGCAGGTGAAAGAGCTGATCACCGTCACCAAAGGTAACCCCACCTACCCGCTCTGTTCCTGACACCTGTGTGGGAAACTGGGCCCAGGGCTTGCATAATGATCAAATCAGGGTGATTAGCAAATCCATCACCTCAAACGTTTATCATTTCTTTGTGGTGAGAACAATCAAAATGCTTTCTCCTGGCCAATGCAGTGGCTCACACCTGTAATCCCAGCACTTTGAGAGGCTGAGGCAGGAGGATCACTTGAGGCCAGGAATTCCTGAGACCACCCTGAGCAACATAGTGAGACCCCATCTCTACAAAAAATAATCAAACTATCTGGGTGCAGTGGTGCACACCTGTAGTCCCCGTTACTCAGGAGGCTGAAGCAGGAGGATTGCTTGAGCCCAGGAGTTTGAGGTCGCAGTGAGCTATGATCACACCACTGCACTCTAGCCTGGGTGACAGAGTGAGACCCTGTCTCAAAAAACAAAATAATCTTCTTTTCTAGCTATTTTGAAATATATTTACATTGTTGTTAACTATAGTCACCCTACTGTGCAATGAACACTAGATATTGAGTATTTTTAATCATAAAGAGATGGATTTTTATCAAATGCCTTTTTTGTACCTATGGAAAATCAACTTCTGTGGAAACTTTTAAACCAACAAATCAACAAATAATCTTCCTTCTTTGCTCCTACATCCTCTCTCATAAACATACAGAATCTTTCTAAAAGCAAATTAGATTCTCAATATCAAAAACTTGTGGAAAGGTGGATGAGTGAATAGCCAAGACATCAGGATTCCAGCTGTCTTTGTACCTGGCTGAGGTGCAACCAATACCGCCCCAAGTGGCAGTTAGAGGTAAAATATAAATGATGTTTTCAGTGGGCAGAGGCTATGTATGATGTGCATACTTCACATTTTCTCTTCCCTTCATTCACAATACAGTGAAAATATTAGCACCAAAGAGAGGATTGTGCAGAAAATAAATTATATCAAGGGCTTGTGTGACTAAAATGAAACAGAAAAATGAGCAGAAGTTTACTTACCCAAGAAACGTGGTAGGGGCCCCGCCCAGAAAATGGCGGATGAGAAACACCGCCAGACAGAGTGTCTCTGAAGAAAAGACAGATTCTAGCAGAAATTAGAAGAAAGAAGCAAGAAGACGAGGCTACATCGGATGAGGGTCGGCAGGAGGAGTACCTGAGACCACGGGAGACTCTACCGGAGGAGGTCGCGGAGGAGAACTGGAAGCTGGGACCCCCAGAGCAGCCCGGAGACCAGCGGGAAGGGGAGGTGGATCTGCCGTTTCCCCTCCCCTGCATCCCGGACTGCTGGTGGGCTCCCCAACAAGCGGAGAGACCTGTGGACACCAGCCCAGCGACGACCTGAGCGGTAAGCCAGTAGCGGATGCGGCACCAGGCTCCCAACTCCCTCGGGGCACCTCCGCGTGCACAGACCCGAGCCCCGCGGCAGATGCCATATTGCCTCCTCCTCCCCTCCCCCGACCCTACCCGCGGCTGCCCAGAGAGACAGAGAGACAATATAGCCACCAGCCGGAGGCACCTACAGGGAACGGACACTTCCCTTTTGGGGCCCTACAGCTGGACTAAGGGGAACTCAGACTGTGAGCTCTCTGCCCGACAGCCCTCCCAGGTGCTGCTGGCATGGTGATCCCAGGAGAATGGGGCAGAGCCTGAGGTTGAGAGACATAGACCCAGCTTGGGCTCCCTGTGGGTGAATAGGGACAGGCACTCGTCTCCCTGGTGGGGACAAAGTTTGAACTCTGGGACCCAGAGGTCAGACCTGAAGACCACATCCCGTGCACCGAGGCCTCGCATTGCCCGGGGCACAGAAGGGATATACGTGAACAGCCTGCTGAGGTGTGTGTGCCTTCAGGGGCAGATCAGCGTCCTAGAGGGCAACCCTCCCCCCAAAGGGAGGCCGTGCGCCCAGCCCAGGTGGCGTTCCTGCGCAGGGAACCTCCCCGCCAGCATCACAGCCAGGGGAGGCCTGGTGGCATGTGGTCTGGCCTGCTGACAGAGGCTCAGGAGTAGCCGCGGAGTTGGGGACAGTGGAAAGAGGCCAGGCCCACTCCAGACTGCGGGTCTCGGACAGCCCCACCCCCACACGCAGACTCTCTGACTGAGCGGGGCCATTCCAGCCCCTCCCTGTCAGCTTTGCCTGGAAGCAGAGAACAGAACTTTGACCCCTGCTAATGACATTGGTGGTGCCTGAGGGCAGGCTTACCCAACTCAGCTCCGCCCAGACTCTCCTAGACCAGCCCTCACTGAGGGGGAGAAAAGGACACACCTGGAAGTCCCAGGGCCCCACCCACCACCTGAGGCACTAGAGTTCTCTCTTCAGGAACAAGAGCTGATAACAGGACACAAAAACAACAGCGTAGCCTGTT